>JAQFZT010000112.1:0-40409 GCA_034696325.1 Camisiidae sp. | reverse complement strand
TTACAATTGAATGAAACTTTTTCGATATGAATTACATTAACTTAATATAGATTTGAACATAGATTTGACGAAAAGTCGCGAGAAGTTTATTAACAATAAGTCAAATGCCTCTAAATAAATACAATCGAATCTTTACTATTGTTTTACATAACTTTAAAAGTTTTGATACTTAACAAACTCAAAGTATCCTATTTTAAGCTCAATTAAATTATATGTTCGCTTAACTATTACTGACTTTTAGACCAAATTTCAACTCATTCTAACTTAAATTGAAATTTAATTTTAAGGAATCTTAGAATCTGTTAAATCTCTTTCTTGAAGACAATTTTCGTGTGTAATAAAAAGTGAGTTTCAAAATAACATGAATTATTGATTTAAATCTAACCGATAACTAGATTCGACTGTAAGTGACTCGTAAATTATGAATTTAAAAAAAGATATAAACAATAGTTTATAAGCTTTAAAATGCATTGAATGAACAATTATTTGGTTTTTCTTCTTTGAAAACTCGAGAGAGAATAATATACTTTTGTTGAGAAGAAATTGGTAAAGAAGTGCGTATTTTTCGTATCCATTAAATTATTTAAACAATTGATAAGTATTTATGAAAACATATAATAAACACAAACAGTCGTATTCATTGTTTTGTTCACGTATTCATTCAAATCCACATTATATATGGTCCACATATTATTACAAATAATTATAATATCACAGCAAATATTATGAACTAAAGTTGTTCTTCACTCTTAATAGTGTCCTTTCATTATATTATTTCTCAAAAAGACATAAAGATATCGACCAGCAATTGATTGGTATTTGTTTGGGATAACTTTTCATTAGTTTATTAAATAAAATTGCTTTTTGAGTCCAATTTGAATACAAATTATTTCCAGATTTCATTTGCAGGTATAGACTTCGATTAATTGTTCACATACTATAAGAAGAAGAAACAAAAAATTAATATAAAACAAAATTTAGTTTTCAGACATCAAATGTCAGTTAGAGTGAAGTTTTGCTTCAATATGTCAATGAATAAATTATTTTTGGGTATGAACTTAATTGTCTATAGTTATAGAGTCCCTAATAGTTTATATGCAAATTGTTTTTTCTAAACTTAAACTTATGACTAAAAATTGCCTTTAAATGAATTTGACATAAGAGTAAAGATATTTAAACTTGTTATTATGGGGAATGAATTTGTGAGACGAGCTTTACTTTTGATTAACTGATTCCAGCCTTACTAAACCTTCTGAAAGTTATTCTGATAAAGAGCTCTAAATTGAGAATAGATTTGAAAAGAAAGTTTAATAATAAGAAAAGATAGAATACCCGAACAAGTGACGAAACAACACCAGTGAAATCTACACTGACATCTCTCCACCTGACGAAAGACTTGCGTATTGTAACCGCGACCACAACATAATAAATTACAACTTTCAGGACCGGTCGATGTCTTATTGCATTGTCTGCCAGTAGTGCCTAAAATGCCTCTCTGGCTGTCTTCAATGCAGAAATTGGGCGATTTATGAATGTGTACCAAATCTTCTTTCCTGACCGGAACTTTTCTCTTCACTTTTCCTCTACGACGCAGTCGTTTCCGCGCTTTCGGTGATATCTGTACCGAATTCTCGTATTTTTGCTTAAGTGTATGACCGACTTGTGTGAATGATGGCAATGTTCGCCAACATGTCTTCAGCTCACAAGAACCACTCACACCATGACATCTACACTTCAGTTCCATTTGATTAGAGATAGCCTTAAAAATTCAAATATTCAGAACATTATTCTCAATGGAAATTAATTTGCAATTCTAAAAATGTATATTTTTATTCAATATTTGTTTTTCAGTACAATAAATGATTTTAATCTTGAATTCATGTATTTAAAAGTGAGTAACTTTTGGAATTGGAATTGGAATCGAAACTTTTAAACTTTGGAAATATTTGAAATTCTTTGAAATGACAGACAAATTACTGTTCGCTATTTTATTAAATGTTTATAAAAAGTAAATGTTATTCGTGAGAAAGCAATTTGAATCATAAATAATTCAAATATTATTATTTATAACTTGAGTTATGCGCATAAATCTCTTTTTGTCTTCGAATGAAACCATAAAATGACTGTTTGAAGAAATTGGTGGTTAATATATTTCTATGGGAAATGAATGGCAATAATTTTGATTCCTATGTATTTCATATAATAAAAATGCATATTAGATACTACTTATTAAAGTCAATACTCAAAACTCAATTCATTTCATAAAATTGAAATCGTTTTGAACAGTACTATATGTAGTGAAAGATAAAAAAAGACAACTTATATGACAATAAATAAGCTGTAAATTATTTTTTGTAACAAATTTTTTCTGATTTATGTTTATCTCAAATTAATTCTAGGATCTCATGTGCTTTTACTTATGATTATCAATAAATAATATTAGTTTTAAAAGCTTTTTCAAAATAAAAACAAAACAATTTTTCAATTCATATAACTTTTGAGAAATCATTAGTTTTATAAATTATTTCTTTGCTATAGTATTGAAGGTATAAAAAGGCTTCTATTTTGTCAGTTATGAAATTTAATAACATTAACAGAGCAAACATAACATAATAAATAAAGTGATTTATATTTAATATCATAAATATATCATTTTGTATTTTTTCACAGCAAATAATAAGCCAACAAATCATTAGAAACTACTTGTGTTAGAGGTGGGTATTCTCGAGAAATGAGATTCTCAAGTCTCGAAAAATATTTATCACGAAACTCGAGTCTCGATTTACAAGAGGCATAAGAGGAAAATTTTTACTCATCATATAAAATGTGAATAACCCACTAATTTTCTCGTATAACTAGACTATAGACATCGGAATGCTTATGATTTTTCATTTTATTTATCTTTATATAATTTCGAAAAAATAGAAAAACCTTTTAGTTTTCATCAAATACATGATTAAACAGAGGAACAAAATGATGCAAATAAAATTCGAGACTCGAACAAGTCTCGAGTTGCATTCGATCGAGACTCGATACCCATCTCTAATCTATAAATGAAAATGTTTGATGTACTGATGGAAAGGTATAACTTTATAACTCTCAATATAAGTATGAAATACTAGTTTAATCAACTTATTATAAGTTATAATTCAACTTTAGTTCATAAAACATTTTATATAATTTATAACACAATTTTTGTGAGAACTTGGAATTCTGTTTTAAATTGGTTTACCTGTACAGGTAGTTGTAATTTCCATCTTAAAAATTTAGTTATAAATCTGAACTCTAATGAAAAGAAAAACAAAACCAAAACTCCAATCAATGTTATAAATAGAAACTAAAAGAAAAACATCGAAAGATCTGTGTTGTAAAGTTTATTTATAAGTTTAGAATGACATGTGAATAAGGATTTTTTTTAATTGCTTAGATCTTAATCTTATTTGATTTTGATTCGTAAAGTTGAGTCAATTGAATGCTGATCTTAATCACAAAGAGACTCAGTTGAGAAAAAGATCACTTCTAAGACCACAATTGTATAACATCTGTGATGTGAGAATTTTTACGCTTAAATGCGAGTACTTTAGAAAATAATAGATAGGTTGCAAAATAATAAATGTTACTCTAATGGATCATTTATGTTAATAACATTCTAGTGACAGAAGAAACACTTCCTGTCCTTATATGCAATGTTTTCAAGTTATTAAATAATTGCGAGAAACTAAAGGTGATTAAAACAAGGATTTTAGAGGAACCACAGGGCCCGCAAACACACACGATTAAAATATGAACAGTACTTAACCGCGGTTGTGGGCGCATAAACACATCTCTATTTTAGGCTATTATAGGCATTGTATTTGAAGACATAACTTATTTTGTTCTAATGTAAGGCATAGTTATTTTGACTTTACCTTCACTTGACTTATTTACGAAACATACAGAATATTATACTTTATTTGTGCGACAAATGATTAATTGAAAAACTGGATATTATGGAAAGTAAATCAATAGCCAGTGAAGAACATAAAAAAAATAATTGTTTACATTGCATTTAATAGAGGAAGAGGAAGACAGCACTTTATTAAACTCAATGACAATTATTATCCAAACAATGGCAAGATATGTCATGTTTGTGTGGATACAGAGTTTTTAATTTAGTTTTCAAAGCGGATCGACTATTATTTTACTCAATTTGTACATAAAAATAATGAAACATAAATTACATTTTTCTAAGATTAAAATCCACGGCTTTCTGAACTACAACTTGTATATGAAAAGTATCATCAAATGATTTAAAGGGCATAAAAATGATTTAAAAGGCATAAAACTTGTCTGAGTGACCGAATAAGTCGTGCACTAATTTTTATATCTGATATGATATAATAAATTAATTGTTTCATATTTTTAGTAAGATTTTTGCGCTTATATAACACGTAACTCCCAATAAATTATAAGTTACAGACTTTATCTCTTGCATTGTTATTAAAAAATGTAATTACTCTCTGAGTCCAGAAAATAGACAGATGTGTTGCGCAAAAGTGTGTAAATATATTATCGTTAGAGATTTTAAGTGGTATTACATTAAAAGTTACTTAAAATCGTAAACTCCCCGCTCGTATACAAGTGTTTATTATGTCAAAACGTGTGAAATGTTACATAAGAGAAAATTTATTTGAAATTAATTCTAATGAAGTAATCAAAAAATGAAATGTTTAAAAAATACCAAATTTTCAGCATTTAGTAAAATATCTAAACTCACTCTCCGATGGCTTAAAGCAATATTTATACGAATTTCTAGCTATAAAATTGAGAAAATCAAATAAAGTAATGCTTTCAACTTTGTTCTCGAAGTTTCACACGAAAACCTTTCCCATCGAACAACTAGAACCTAATATAACATATAAGTTATATATAAAACTTATAAAAATAAATCATAACAATTATTCAGATCACGTCGAAATAACGCCAAACTTCACATTCATTGCTCATCAGTTGGGAGTAGTTTTTGTGGGACAGAAAAAAATAAACAGAGAGTGCATTGAAAAATCTGAAATTTTCAATTGAAACAAAATATGGAGAGATATAACTGAAGCTGAAAAACACAATTAGCCTAAAATGATTGACATGCACTCCCGCAACAAGAGACCACTTTAAGGGCTATTATGAAAATATATCTCTAACAATGATCACTGATTAGTTGGAGATTAGATGGTAAGAGAACTTGTTGTGAGTCTCTATGAAAGCACAACTATCTTAATTGGCACTTCACTCACTTCTAAAGGACTCGTCTCGGGTAACCCTCAGTATTATCTTTTGATATTTATTTTTTCCTAGTTGTGAAGGAACTCGAATGGGAAACCATTTTTTCATTACTCAATAGGTTATGAGCTGAGGATTTATGTTTAACTATTCAATGAATGGCAAGATTAGCTCAACTTTAGGTTTAATTAAACAATAATTTATGTCAGTATAAAAGTTTGTAACAATGTTTTTAAAAACCGTGAAAAAAAGATTTGAACTTTTTCAAGTTCAAGTTTATATACATAATTACAAATTTATAGTCAACTAAATGATAATCAAAATATTTAAATCATTAGATATGAATCTAGTAAAGTATAAAAGAGATATAATTAATTTTAATCAATTTTTAATGATCGTCATTATTAAGCTTTAAAATTTTTGTTGATTGTATAATGATTTCATTTATTAATAAGCCTCCGGCCATATCTTTGAATAAATTCTTATAAGAAATATTTCTGGTATTAAATCAATATAAACTAATTGAGAGTTCGGTAAATGAATTGAAAAATTGTCTGATTTCACTAAAAAAGTTGTGTTTCGACTAAAGACTAAGAATTTATGTAAAACGTTATGTAAAAGTTTGAGTGCAAAACTTTGAAGTTTATGTAAATAATAGTGATCTTTGTGTATGACATGATTTTGAAAGTTTATAAATCTTTGTTTGAAAGAGAAAAAATATCCAAATTCTAGACACACTAATTGGTATCACTTATTCATATCGGAATGTCTAATGTCTGTCAGCACTGTTAAAAAAATACTTCTCAAAGCATTTTAAAGTTTGTTATCGCTATGATTAAACTGTCGGTTATATAGTGACATAAGTCAACTTTGAAGGTAAGATCACTGATCATATATGGATTAGCAGTGATTTCATTTGACAATACTGTCACTGAGAGGTACTCTTGTTCTACTCCATGACCACATTCAAAAGTTCTAATCAAAAATAAGAAAAAGTTTCAGGACATTTCTCGTGAGCTTAACTGTTCAGTTCATACAAGACATTTGAAGATCATTAAAAATTGATAATCACTTTAATATGCAATACTTTTTGAAAAGATAATCACTTCAATAAAGCTAATTATGAGATGAAATAGTCTGATGTGAAATAAGCTATAAAGTTATCATCAAGTAATAATCATTTGAATGGCTTTTGTACAGGATTTCCAGTATAATTAGAAAAGTCGTGAATTAATTATAAGAAAAACCCGCAGACAATGCGGAATAATAATCATTACAATCGAAAAATATTGAATTTCAAATTTAATGATTGCAAATCCTCTTTTGATATATGAAAAGTTTTCAACAGCATTAAAGTTAAACATCGTATCGCTATTCTTATCAATGATGTGATTCATTTTTTCATATAGACATAACAATATCTTAATAAATTAGAAAATATCGTCGCAAACAATTTTGTTTTGTGCATTGTGTGTGCTTTTGCAGTGACTCTGGATTTTTTCTTCATAATCATCTCTGCATTAAGAGAAATATTTCTCACGACCTCAAGTCATTTTGACGCACAAACAATAATAAACTCAAGACTGTGACTGAAATGTCTGATCATTAAATAATTTATGCCAAAGTTATGAACAACAAAAATATTGCTTTAAATATGTTTGAATGTTGAATAATAGAAATATGTTAAGGGATTAGTCTCTTTATTGATTCCAAAGCGATAAGCTTTTGAAATTTTCAATTTCAAGACTGGGATAATAAATAAATACAAATACATACCAGTCTTCCCGCGTGATTGTTATGGAGGTTCATCATCGCCCGGATATCTCGGTTCTTCTTTCTGGCGGCCCGTTCGGGTGCGTCAACGAATGTCTTTGCGAATTGCATGCCGTATCGGATATTATCTGAACAGCCGCCCCACTTCCAGCCATCGGGAGTCGTGTGGCCCTGTCGTGACATATCGCATGAACATTCGGTAAGATTACCGGCAGAACAGGCCTGTGTTATAGCATGAACCACACCAGCGCTTGTAATCGCGTAAACGAATGCCGTTTCTCTACTTCCTGTGTATCAAAAATTAAATATTAGATCACAAATCTTATGACTTGTTATGAAAATTGTTGTGATAGATTATCTCAAAAATAAGTTTTTATGTCGGATATAACCATTGCTCAAATATTTTCTCAAAAGTCTTTCACTTATTTAACTTGAATCTCAATTTAGATGATTGAAATCATATGAAAAATGAGCCATAAATACTCATTAGATTCAATTGAAGTTAACAATAGATGAGAAAACATGCGACGAATTTGTTTGAATGATTACATCGAAAAAAGAATAAATCACACAAATAATTAAATAGGTTTTTAAAGTTTAGAAGAAAGAAACTATTAGAGGAAATATGGTTTAGTGTTATATATAATATCGGCGTTTTTAAGAATGAAGGAACAGTTCCTCAATAGTGAATAGAAGTGGTGAGGAGGCATCGTGTCCCCAATTCGCTACACTTCAACTGTGATTCCGAATGCGAAGTTTAGTCAAATTGAATTAGCGCTAGAACTCTCTTCTCAACTCTCTATTCCTTAACTTATGCTATACATCAACCCCAAAACCTTCGTCTCTCCATCTAATCAGTGAGAAGACCACCGACTTTGAAGTATTCGCAAATATATTCTCACAAATGAAATATTGTTAGACATTCATTGTAGTCAAATATTTGAGAAAATGAGAATAATAGCGCAGAATTCGTAACTTATATATCAAATTCTTAAATACAAAAGAGTTCAAAACTTTTATAATATGTTATTTCCTTTTATTAAGTTTAAGCTAACATTTCCATTCAATTTATTGAATAATATAGATTTGTGACGGTATCCAAACTAAATATTTTAATAAATCAAATCATTAATAGATCAAATCGAAAAGTTATACAAAAATCTACAAAATCTAATTGATTGTTAAACTCCTCCAAAAGTTAGTTATTGACTCGCAATTCACAACGAATTGACTTTTTCTATTATGAATGATTTTAAAATACAAATCTCAATAAAATATGAACGACATGTGATTAAATCTATTTTATAACTGAATGATTGAAAATAGTAAATTGAATAGAAATCTATCATTTTGAAAGCATAGTTACAGGACGTGCATACTCTTAACTGTATCATACCATCATTGTGTATGAGATAATAACTCATTGAGGAAAGAAAGGCTATTCAACATGAGTACTTGTTGTAATGATTGGCTTTACTATAAATTAGGTTTATATTATACAGTGAAAGCTCCCTTCGAGTCAACTTGAATGAAGCGAACGCTCTGTTATAAGTCAGTGAACCATTTAGTCTTACGGTTGGTTTTACTGAACACTCAAAGAAATGCTTAGTTGTAATGAACAAATATATGTGAAAAATGAGTTCACAAACTCCTTTCCATTCACGAAATATCATTCAAGGTATGAAAGTATATGAATGAAATCTAATCCTCGAGCAAAACAAATAAATTGATGCAAAATATGGTTAAAAGAGAAACAGTTGAAGTCATGAGAACTAGCAAAACATGATATGATGCAAAAAAGAATTTGTCCACATTTTAATAGAGATGCTTATAATCTAAAATTGTAAAAGTATTAAAATATTAAGAATTTCTTTTGCAAATTTGATGAATGGTTACAATTATGAGGTTTAGTAATTGGAGATTTAACTTTAATGAAATCCTCTAATAATAATGAAGTCTCACTAAAACTAATGCATACTTGAAGTGATTATTGAAGCCGAACATTGCAAATATTGAGACATGAATGAGTTCTTTTGTTAGCTTTATTTGAAGTATTTAGTTTTCCGCCTAAAGGCATAACTACAAGAGCACACAATGCAAGCGATCGCTGGACTCATAGATGCATGAAAACATCAGAGCTCACAATTTTGACGGTGAATATAACTGAAACTCATTGTACAACGTATTCCTTTCTCAAATACTTCTTGAGCACGTATTCGGCATTTCATGTTTGGCTCTCTATCACTGCTTTATTTTGTTTGTCAATAAGGGTTTGTATCTCTTACTTAATGGACTAATGCATCGATGGATTCAAGGATTCGGGAACTGATCATTACTTGTCCTAATTATAAACATTTGGGAAAACCTAATCAAATGCATCTCATTATTAAGACCTTAATTACTAAAATCATGAGCTATTTATAAACTGCTCAAATAATTAGAGATGCTTTTTTAATCCAAACTTTAGATCTGACATTATGTCAACTTTTCGTTGAAGATATTTATCGGAAAAAATCTACGAATAAACAAAATGTGGAATAATTTAAAGATGAAAAAAGCTTAACTCATCGATAATGATTTAATAGAACTTTGGATTCTTTTATATGGTATCCAATTTGTAGGAAAATATTTCTTTTTTCTAAGAAAGTTTTCTATCAATTTCCCAATGATTGGATCTTTGTATCTGCTTTACTAAAAATGTGATCAATGCACGCAATCTTTAGTATTGAATATTTTTGGAATGGGCGGCACTTCTAAATAAAAAATGAACATCACTTTATAATACATTTTTGTATACATTTGTTGCGCAGCGATTGTGACAACGAAATACAGATTCGACTTTCGCGTGCGAACCAATTTTACATTTGATTCATCACCTTATGTCACTTTTATAGGGGCGTAACCCCGAAATTAATATAAGCCCAGCTCAAAAAGTTCCACAAAATCAAGAGAAAACTTTCTTCCAAAATTTCTAATACATTTTTTTCATCTTCAATATCTTATTATATAATTTTCTAACTTATTTCAAGTTTTTTAAGTGCAAAGAAGATAATAAAGTTGTTATGTTTTTATTGAATTTGATTTTTTAAGTGCTCAAGAATTTCTTGAAAGAATTTTAATTTGTTTATACTATTAAAAGTTTTTTATTATGTTTGAAAAATGTTGAGTCGGTTACACCACTACTTGGTTAGCTCTAAACAAAATTAATAAGCAAGGGTTGAAAAAAGATTGCATGCAATTCAATATATAATTGCTATAATTGCTCGCAGGAAATGTCAGACAAATTACGCGTTAACTTTCAAAAACTATTTTAATAGATAAAAGTTCAAAGAGAACGTTCAGAGTTTTTCAAAGGCAGAGGTTATGTTTTTTCTACAAATAATTGCAGCATAAAAACAAAGTTCAACTTCAAATTGAAAGTTATAAAAGAAGCAAAACTTCAATTTTCATCTTTCATTCAATCAATAAATCACAAGCACAACAAAAATTTTATAGTTATCATAAGAGAAACATTAAAATTCAGGGGCTCTTTAGAGATGAGTTTTCATAAAGCACTTAATGCACTGAAAATATTATGTGCTCTTTAAAAATGTCAAATTTTACAGCAAGTTTTTATTTTTCTTTCTCTTCAAATTTCGATTAACTGCCAAACATTCAGAAGTTTTAGAGGCAACGAATAGGAGGAGATTCTGAGGCTTTGATTATACGAACAGTTCTTGATTCAGTTGTATATAAATCTCACACAAACAATTCGTATATATCTGTCTACTATATATGTCAATGTTTTGTTTGAGTGATTGTGTGACAAATGATATACACTTTTCTAAGGATATATAAATGCAAATTCAGAACTCTTTACTGAAAATATCTACTTATGTGTAAACTTGAACTTTACTTTATATCTTGAAGATTCCTGTGAGTGATGCTAATGCTTCTCAAAAAATGATTTGAATCCGAAATTCATAGTGTAAATTTGTTTATACAGGTATTTGTTTTATATTAGACAGCCTGAAGTAGTTGTAAATATTAATGAAATTATGTACAGATATCGCAGATTATCGTCGAAAGAGCAGATCTCAAAAAGAAAGTTTTAGAATATTACTCAAAATCCTGAAGAGAAAAAAGTTCCGGCAACTTATACACAAATATATAAATATATATAAGCATACAATGCAATTTACTGCAGCTGTCAAGAAAACCATCAGACAGTTTTTGGAAGGCATTACTATAACATTACATTACTTTGCAGTTTAAGCTTTTAAAGGTTACGTTTAGCTTCAAATTGGTTAAGTATTCGGCAATTGAGGTTTTATCAATCAAATTACAGTATTACTATTTTCCAAAATACAGTGGTATGATTTTTTCAACTGTTTCATTAGTATAAACTTTATATTTGATGCAGTGATCTGTCGGTGGGGCACAGAGGGCACGTCCCCGACCGTACATTTTCCTGAACATAGTGAGTAACTTATAAGCATCAATTCAGGAAATCAAATTTTTCATTCATTTTTCTGCAGTAAAGTTCAATTTATTTTAGTATAACTCTCAATTTGTATCCCATTTGGATAAAGCACTTGTTTTAAGCACAAATTCAAGTTTCAGGAAACTTGTTATCAAATATATTTATATTGAAATTTAGGCAAAAACAACTTATTTATCAATTCGGTTGAAAAGCTATAACTCTAACCGAAAACTAAACCGTTTTCAATTTGAAGTTGAAAAAGAAAAAACATTGAATGCATTTCAAGTCTAACACATTCAAACACTTTTGGTTGCAGTTTTTAACTCAACAAAATAATAATAATAAAAAATAGCACTAAAAGCATTTGATGGCGAAAACGTTTGTTTATTATCTCATTTCAACGAATGCATTGACTTTCAAATAATGAATTAATAATTTTATATTTTAAAAAAGAGTGCTCTGAAACAGTAGTACTCGAATGAAACTATGATCAAAAGAAAGGTTTGGTTACTATTGAATAATTGGTAGAAGTTTTTAAGTCCGGAAAAACATTTGGACGAACTCAAGACTTTAAACATTTTATTTATCAATTAACGCTATAGTGACAGCTTTAAAACTTTACATAAGACTTTTTTGTGTAACATAAACTTTTAGGTCTCAATACTATTATTGTAACAATTAATGACTTTGAAGCTAATTAGCTCATGATTTTATCAAAACAAATGTATTGAGTTTGTTAACAGAGATCTTATGTAAATAAAGAGTCGAGAAAAGATCAGGAAATAAATCCTCAAAAAATGTATATTTAGTAATAAAAACTTCAAAAGATCACCACTAATTAACCACTAATTATTAATGAACTAGAAAATTATCAGTAAAACATTCAATTATAATCTTATGCTAATTGAATATCTCTACTTAAAGCTATGAAAGATCCCAATCAGATATTTATGAATTGACAGAATATTCAGCAGACTGTTAGTCAAGTTAAGTCTTTGTACAATAGAAAAGATATTTCTCCTAAGAAAATAACGAGAGAATAAGTATTTGATATTCAGATAAAATATGCTTTCATTACTTTTGAATTTCAATGAATGTATTGTAATATTCAACTACAGTATAACAATACTTGTTTGAATTGAATTTCTCTATTTTATATTCTCACAGAATAATCATTTGAATTTAATAATAGCATAAAATTTTGTACTCAAATTATAAATCCATTGAATTATCAGATACTTTCAATTTATATATTTTTGACTCAATGAAGGCTAGAATAATATCCATTCGTGCAAAAAATTAGAAGTTCGAAAGACAGATGTGAATTAAATGGTTTAATTTATTGTGCTTCACGACAGCTGACAACTCTTTTCAGTCTTTTGATTGCAACAATTTTCACCTTTAATTAAATCATATCCTTTAAGGTCGATCATTTGTATCAATGATACGAATCTTTAGGATTATTATTTGCAAAACTTTAAACAACTTCAAAAATATTTTCAGTGATAAATCATAAATCAATTCAATTCAATGTAGATTCTCAACAATATTAATTCAAATTAATGTCTCTTCAAATTGTATTCAATAAATTCACATCAATTGCAATTAAATAGGAATTTGAATGAAATACTTTTAATTATATTTATCGTATTCGACATTTCTGTATATTTATGTGTATTATTCAAGATCATTGGGTAAAAATAATTTTTAAAAAGATATAGAAATCTTAATTTTATTAATTATTCAATACAACTCTTTTACTAATAAAATTTAGAGCCACAGAATTTGTGAATTAATTGCGAGTATCAGAAAAATACCATTTAATTGAAAAGTTCGAAAGAAGATAAAGAGAGTGTTTTGTGAAGAGTAAAGTTTAGAAAAGAAAACTTATTTTAGTTTTGACGTTGAGAATTGTTGGACTATTGTTGATCCATTAAAAGTGGCACTTCTTCACCACTACATGCATTAGTCTGACATTCGAAGGTATTTTACAACCTTTAGCAAAATCTGTTCGTTGTCTCATAACAGACATGTGTACCCCTATTAGTATTAACATATTCTAAATAGTCTTTCAGCTCTCACTCTTTTCTTTTCTCATACGAATGACATGAAAAGCTTAATAGTAACTTATGACTTGAAAAATGATTTTCTGACTCTCTCGAGATTTTTTGCAGCAAACCCTCTGAAATACAAGAACAATATTTACCCACTTAAAAGAAACCGTAATCTACCAATTTGACTTCACATATCTTCAAGTTCTTCGTTTCGATTATATTTTCCTTTTTTCCAATCTCTAATCTATTGTCTCAACACGTCTCTCTTTCACCACTTCTAGCTTTAGGGACCATTCAATTCAATAGACATCTCATCTATATATACGATTTCTCTCGGGTGGTCTTTATCTCTCTCTCTCTCTCTCTCTCTCTCTCTCTCTCTCTCTCTCTCTCTCTCTCTCTCTCTCTCGTTTTTTAAAACTTCCTTAAGTGATACCTTAAATTTTGAGTTTCACTTTTTCAAAGTTAAAATACTTATATAAATGTCAAATATCTCAAACCCGTAGTTCTTTATATTTACAAAGTCTGAGTTATTTTCTATTTGAATTTATAGAAAAAACATTGAGCGAAAAACTATTTTTTCTTAATTACTTGAGACAAGTTTAGTTTTAGAGAAGATAAAGTTTACCGATAAGTTTTACTTTTGAAAATGATCATTATTATTGGTCGCTCTGAAGCCTGTTATTATTGTAAGCAAAATCGGCCAGTTTTTAAAACCTATATTCAGCTCTAATTTTAATAATTAAATTCATGAGCTCGAGAATCGATTACTTCATCATTTACTTTATCGTTTGACACAAATAATTGATTTCTCAATAATAAATAGTTGATATAGTTTTGGCAAAAGTGAGCTTCAATTCTGAGAATATTATGTGTCTATTACTTAATTGGCATCACATCAATGATTGTATTCGTGATTCTGTTATTAAGTTAAGTGAAATCACCGAAAAACAGTCGCTACCATCAGAGATAAGACCCTATAATAGATCTTTCACTTTACTGAACACTTCATAAGAGAGCCAACGAAAAAACGCTTAAAACTTTTGTTATCATCTTTCAATCAATCGAACATTAAAATAATGAATTGAGAGTTTGAGAATTCGGTTATGGAGTTAGAATCGCAACATTGAAAAAACTCAAATAAATTTTTAAAAGATAATCTCAAAAAATGTTTACATCAATAATTCGATAATATTATATATTTATTATTGATTGGCAGTCATGATATCGGGGGAAAACTAAATAAAACTTCAAGTTTTAATAACTCAATTCTGAAAGATGACAAACCGAATACTTGACACAACGTTTAATTGAATAAAAGTATTTTATCACATATTTTTTGAGCTAATGTTATGCGCAATTGTTTTTAGTTCTAAACGCCTTAATGTATAGCAGTTAAGAGTGTTATCGCGAAACTTAATTGACTTAAAATGTGTTTATTAGCAAATAAATAGAACATTAGAAGTAAAGAAACTTTTTAAATGTTGCCAAATAAGAGAAAACAACTGCTGAGAATAAGATGAGATTAAAAAAAAGTTGATTAAAACAAAACTGACCTCTTTGTAAAGTATGTCCGAATACTGATTCGTCTCCTTCTGTCGTACAATTCCATCTCTCATTTTTGAATTGTTTCTGACATTCATGAATACCTCTTTTAGCGCCTTCACTGACGGCATACATGGCATTCGGGTGTCCTTCACATACTTGTAACTGTTTTGATACAAGACCAGGCATTTTGGCACAACTTCTTTCCTGGTCAACAAGATTCGTGTGCCGAAAAGATTCCACTGATGGCAGAGCTGAGAATGAATTGGAAACACCGGCACCCGAAGTGATTGCATGTCCAATATGTCGCTCAAAATCCGATGAACTGCTACTCGAATGAATACTATTGTCCATTGAATGTTGTCGTAATGGATCTTCGGATAAATAGCCGTTTTCTAAGTTTATTGAGTGGCCATTATTTCTAGGCGTCGGAATTCGTGGCAGATTCACTCCAACCATTCCTAAATACCTGTTTTTTCAAATTAGATTAGAAAATATACATTCAATTTTTTCAACTAAATTTCAAAAAAAGTTTTGTGCCTTTTCAACAAGTTTTAGCGCTTTTCAAAGTTGAGACATAAACAGTGAACTATTTATAACTTTTAGTTTATATTTAAAAAGCTTGTAAATCGCATTTTAATGGGAGAGTAAACTACAGACTAAAAACATGAAGAGATGGCAAAAGTTTATAATTCATTGCTTAAGTGTAAAAATTTGCTGAAATGATAAATTATATGTCGAAACCTTTAAGAATAACACTATTAGTTTTTGTTATTGTAATAATTTAATCGTTTCAAATAATGATCCATTTTCTCGACAAGTTTATCACTATTAGTTGAGTATGAATTGAAGCCAATTTCCGTATTATTTTTATCTTCAAAATCATTTCATAAAAAGTTCATATAATTCTTACAATTATTATCAACTCATTTTCACTATTAGTTTTAGTTTAAATGGAATAAAAACTATTGAAATTGAATCAAAATTTCTTGCTTTCTTAGATAAAATTTTTGAAATAAACTCAATCTTTTAAATAGAAATGTCATTAAATTAATTTAATAAACGACTTAAGAAATTGAAAGAATTTTAATGCATTGATAGAATTTTTTACATAAAGTGCATTTTGAACTTCTCGCAAATTTAATTAATTAACGATTTGATTATCACTCAAGTAATATTTTTATCATGATTGATGAGTGAGCCATAGGAAATTGCTTTATGGAATGACATTCCTTTCAAATGACAAAAATTTTGTTTAAAATTCCTTTAATTCTTGAGCTTAAGTAATCAAAACCTCACAGAGTATTTGTGTAATTGAGAGAAAAGGTGGTCTCAGAAATGAAATATTTGATTTTGGTTTTTGGAACTAAGATAGCAAATTAAAGTGAGTTATGCCATAAATTTAGATGACTTTTTGAAAAATAGCTTCAAATGATTGATTGCGAATAAAAATTTTCTACATGAGAATACATGGTCTATTCAATGAATAAGTTGAAAACTACTTGAGAAGTTATTCTTTCTCAACTAATTTATCGAAATAAATTTCATTTGCAAACTAATTACTATTATAATAATAATTCTTTCAAGTAAATGCAATTAAGAGTTTATTTATTTGTAAGTTTTTGGGGCAAAAATCACAAAATACAATTTGGACACAAAGTTATTTATAGTACACGAAAAAATAGTCTGAATCACGAAAAGTCCTGAAAATGAAAAAGAAAACAAGTTTTAAAAAATAAAACAAAAAGTAAATCACGATTTTACTATTGAACTCATATTTTGGTGCTCTCAAAAGGTAAAAAGTGCTACTTGTGAGTTCTCAAGAATGTATTTGACAGTTTCACATACAAAAGTACGTTAGCAGAGCTCAAGTCAAAGACAAAGTACAAGAAACGAAAGTGAAGAAGCTTTTAGGGTATACTACAAATTCACTACATCATGGCCTTTTAACCCAAAAGTTGAAAGTGCAATCATTTTTACTTTAAAAACTTTTCAAGTTATATTTGCTGTCAAAAGTTAATTGAACTCAACAGAAAAAACAGTGCATCACTTCTCACATATACAACATTTAGTACTTACTATCTTTAGATTTATTTTTCCACAATTTTCTAATTTGTAAAATCTTGAATAATAATGAGTAAGATAATGGTCTAAAAACTAAACGTTTAAATCACAAAAACAATTCTATCTTCAATTGAAAATAGAAAAAATTCATATTGTGTCCAACTTTTGGTGAGCTTAAGTAATATTTAATGCATTGGTTTTATTTAAAATGCGAAATTGCAGAACACAAAAAATCGTGTAATTATATAATAAGTCACAATCAAATCTTTTCTTCGTTTTTTATAATACGTTATAAATGCTTTTCGAGTACATTATTGCTAATTAAATGACAAGTAATGATGAAAACAAGTAAGAAAACCAGTCTTTCATTCACTATCTTATATTTTGTTGAAATCATTTAAAAAGGTTACCATTTAAAGCAATTATCGCCACTTAGAATTCAAGACCAAAGATCAAGCAGTAAATAAAATTTTTATAAATATTTCTCTTTCTTTGATATATTCAGATACGTTTTTCATTTAAGGAAAAGTTTTCTCACAAATATTTCATGATCAAAGATAAGAGCATTAAATAGTGAAACTAATTTTGTTTGTCATTTAATGCGAATATAAGTCTCATATTTGAGTGAATCTATTTCAAAATGCATACTTAGTCTCGATTCAAGATACAGGATATTTAATAGGATGTTGTCATACAGCAAACCAATAGAATATAAATAGCTATTGATGAGAGTTTTCTTTCGTTTTTCGTGTTGTCAATTAAGATATTTTAACTTAGAATTAATTACTATGTAATCAAAACTATTCAAGGCTTCAAATCTTAATTCATTTGAATTATACTATAATTAACTTTTTAAGAGTGAATTTAAAGTCATTTCTCAATTCAGTTTATAATTAATTTCAATCGTATGAAAAAGATTTTTTTCTAAATTAGAAGATGAGTAGAATTTAAATCAAATTATAATGAAATTTTAAGAATAAATTTATATTTTATGGTAAAAAAATTTGGATAACTTTTCAACTCTTTCTTAAAGCTTCGAGAATTAAGTTATCAAAACTTAATTTTTAAGTTTGAAATACACTTTTAAAATTTTTTTGTAGAGACTTTTAATCATTTTATTACATCATTAATTAAAATAACTCGTTATAAAACATTTTGATGTATAGATTTCATCTCACGATTGCTCAATATTTTGAAATTCGAAAAGTTTTCGAAGATTGTTAAATATGATATTTTAAATGTCAAAAACTGAAGTGTTAGAAGAAAAAAGTTTCTCAGCTCTAACAAAATTGTAGTTCCCATCAGATTCTCGAGTTCTCGAGTCGAGTCTTAGAGAGTGAGTCGAATTGAAGGCTCTATAAATCTTGAAACTAAGGGATGAATCAAAATGTTAATGAACTACTAATAAAAATAAATTAATATATAAATAAGACATTAAAATTTGAAATTGAAAACAAGACAGAAATGATGCATAAATTAAAACATAAAAAGTGAATTAAGTGACATTGGCTGTCATGTTAGAAATTAATATTGGGAGATATGACACAAGTCAAACATTTGGTAAAAGTTAATATTATATATTTTTGTGTGATGTGCAGCTGTTGTAGTCGTTGTCCATTCAGTTTTATCAGTGGCGTAAATATTGCATAAATTATATGCAACCAATAGCTCAATGAAACATTGACTTTATTTTTCAAGAGTACGTCACTGTTGAATATATGAGTTATGAAACATTATCACCGCTTAACATCTCAGAGAAAAGAATATATAACTTATACTTGCCATCCATGCGAACGATTGACATAAAACTGTTTTCTATGAGCAATAGCTCGCAAATAGTATATTATTAGAAGTCAATTCTGCTCTTCTCTTCCAACAGAGAATAATCACATTTTTGAGATGATAATATTGGCTTTACTGTTAAACTGAAGCTCAAATATATATTACTCTATTGTCTGTATTGTACCAGTTTTTTCTTCTAACTTTAGTAGAAAAACGGGTGTTAAGCAATCTTTCATTAGATCCGGTATTTCACACTTCAGATTCTTTTAAATCCACTACTAGTGTAACATTTTTCTAAGAAGTTTTTAAGTATCATTTTCTTTCAAAATCTTTTAAATAAAAGATTCTTCACAAAAATTAATTAAACCTTTATTTGTTTTCAAAGCAGTCAAAAGCTTTGAATTATTTGAATTTCTATTCACTTTCAATTGCAATGCAATAGAAGTGAAATTATTTGCTGAATAAGTTATATGAGAATTTGAAATAGAAATACATATAAAATATTTGAAGAATCCTAATGTTATAGTTTTAATTCGATGATACTTTGATGTGAAAGCTTTCTTTAATTCGAAATTATTTGAGAGAACATATTATTGTGATTGTTGTTGAGACACAAAAACAGAAAATTCAAATTTACACCTCAATGATAGAAAAATGTGTGTATAATATCAGTGTTTATTTACTGAAGGCGTTCAAAGAAATTGAATATATTTTGAGCACAAAAAATACTTCGCCTATGAATTATCAAAAGTGAAAGACAGATATTATGTGTAGTTTTTTTCATAGCCAATAATTTTCTTGAGGTCACAATTTCTTTTAAGAAGACATTGAAAAAAGTCGTGACATTAAGAAAATATATTTAAAATAAAGTAAGAAAGAGAAGAATTTGCAATAATTTATCTTAAAGTTTTATTATAGCGAGAATGGTTTGGAAAGCATTCACTTATTGAAGTGGTAAAAAAGTTTCGATAAATTTTTATTCATCACATGTCCTGAAATCGATTGGACTGTAAATGAAATGAATAAAGAAATATTTGAAGAAAAATGAGACTCTCATAAAAACTTGTACATCATATGTCTGCGGACTCTCGTCTGATTCTCTTAGCACTTACTCTTATGAGCGAAGCATTTAAAGCTTCTTTATTCTTAAAAACTAAAACATTCAAGGATTGCACTCTTTAGTCCTCAAAATCGCCTGAAGGGTAATATACAAGTCAAAAGAGAGAAATAAAAGTAGAAGAGTAGTAAAGCTCAGTGGCGTTATCGACATGTTATAAAAGATATGTTCAATTAGTAACTTAAATAAAATTCTCCAAATCACAAATTCATCATTTTCTAAGAAATTCTCAGTTCATATGATTCCTATTGCTTTGAATCCTAATGAAAAGCTACGCCACTGGAAAGGCCTTTAAGATACATTTGCTATTAAGGAGAGTAAATACAAACTTTAAAATTCCAGGCGAGATGATAATTGATGATATGTAAGGTCGGGTGTCGATCGGGTAATACAACCATTTTCGGTGAGTTGGTCACGGTTTCGGTGCGTCAGCGATCAGGAGAAAAATAATAATTATATGTAGAGTTATAAAAGTAAATGTGCTTTTTCTTCTATCACTCTCTTTCTCTCTCTTCTCTATGGAATGCGATAGCAATTCAATCGGGGAATGCGGACAACAATAGTTATTGAACAAAGAAACCAGAATGAAAAGTGTGACGAAAGCGATGAGAAAAAATACTTTTCAGTAAAAGGGGGAAAACAGAGATATGTTGCAAATTTGATAGGATAACCATTACTTTTTTCAACGGAATACGCAATTTCTTCTTCAGGAGAGTTTAGATTAATTTTTCAAACTCATCAAATGGTCTCGAATTTTTGTAAATGTGTTGGTATTAAATAGAAATTGATCCATAGAATAGCTAATGCTTTATCACAAACTGGAAATAATACCTTCATATGTATGTAATTATAACTAATCCATTAGTGAGAGGACTACAACTGCACCCCTTTTTAGTGAAGTTGTAAAATATAAAGAACTATAGCATTGACCCAAACAAAACTACCAAATAAGTTATAATAGATAACTCCTAATTTTCGACAACTTTTCTTTCACGACATATTATTTTTTGCTCTCTCTCTATCTCCCTCTCTTCTCTCTGAGGCCCGAAATACGAAACAAGTATTATTAACACACATAGAGTTCAGTAAGAGGTGGAGATCTCAAAGAGCGAGAGAGAAGGGAATAACTAGTATATATGCATCCCTTTTATAGTGTTCACTTTTTGAAGAAGTTCTGCCTATTTTCTTAGTGATGCATTCATGCCCATTCATTTAAGGTTTGACCGAAAAAATATAGTACATGATTACAATTGGTAACAGTGACTTTTGTGTTATAGCATTTACTTAGGAATAGATGCCGGCATATGATAAAAACGCTTTGCAAGCAGAGAAAATTGAGTGGCGTATTCTCTCTCTCTCTCTCTCTCTCTCTCTCTCTCTCTCTCTCTCTCTCTCTCGATATTTTCATAAACGTGAACTTTCAATTGAATCAAGTGCTCTGGACTAAAAAAGCTAAATAATTAGAGAGTAAATAACAATAATTTGGTTAATGACTAATAATTAGAAGTTACTTTTTGAGAAACAAGTTTTTTCTTCAATTTGAAGATAAAATGAATTATTTTCAAAGTTAAAAGTTTGATGAGTACGCCACTGATGATGAATGCATAGCATTTTGAATACATCGAATGCTAAGTTTGAATGAAACAACAATGAGTAGTAGTTATTATTACTGTCAACTTTAGGGAAAAAGTAATACTTTAACGCACACACCGAAACCAATCCATTCTTAAACATAGGCAACCATTTCAGTAACTGTTAAATTTTTTGCGTTCAATAACTAACTTTAGTTAAACCGCATGAATACACGAAACGCATATTTAATTTAATTGGGAAGCATTTGACTCACTCTTAGAGTAGTATTGATATTATAATTACACATCAAAATTGATACTTATGTGCATCGCTTTTTTGTTATACCAAATATTTTTGATTTTAGTTTTCGCCTAAATTATAATATTTCAAAATGTCTTTTCTAGAACTCATTGTTATTTCTATTCATAATAGAAACACTTTTATGTATCATTTCATGCTCTGTTAGGATCAAGTTTAAAGTTTCACTTTTCGAGAAAATTGTTTTTATGCAAAATTTTAAATTAGATTATACTGTAAATGAACAGAAATAAACTAGATTTTACGGTAAAACAGTTAGAAAATCCATTTGCGACCCAAATGATAGCTTTAATGTTGTACTCAAACACAGAAAATTATCAGTATATATACCACTATGTAATTGAATTTTGCATATTATCACTGATTTGCATATTATGTTCATTAACGTGAAACCACTAATGGATAGTCCACTTCAGCAAAACTTCAAAAACATTTTACTCTAACTTTTTCAAAGTTTTCCTTTTTAGACCACAATTCTTCGATAGAACCAAAATTGAATTGATATGAAAATTTAAAAATTCAAAAATTGAATTTATATTTTTGTCTAAACAGATGAAGTCATATAAATTGTTTAATTGATGAATAGAGTCTAATTTGATTGAACGGATCCCACATGAATAAATGTATGAAAAATTTGCATTATTTATCATAGTTTTATTTTCATTCATCAATTTGAAAGCATTTTTGAAATGCGTTTACGATTGACATACAATCGCGGAAAACAAATTATTAGTATCTGACATATTATAGGGTCAAAGAAGTGATAGTCCGAAACTTTTCTTACAAAATCGACAGAAAATGTACGCAAATATAAGAGGGGGTAAAAGTGATTGCCAGAAAACATTTGCAATTTAGCATAAAGTGAAATATGTTGAAAACACTCATCTTTTAAATAAGAGATACATGTAAGTGAAAAATAGACATGACTTTCGTCTATTCTTGGTTTGACTTGAAACAACTTAAATTGAAGCGAAAGCTGATTATTAGGCTTAAAGCAATGAAAGTATGCGAAATGGGAATTAGCTGTTGAGTGGGCAATGAAAAGTGTAATATTTGAGAAGTATCAATATTGACAGCGCGGCCTGTATTGTCATCAAAGATCGTATTTCCCTTATTTGGGTGAATGAAAGCTAACAACAATCAGTGCCGCGCGTTTTGAGACACATTTCAAATGTGGGCACAACAGTAAAACACTGTATAACAAATACAAACAATTATAACTGCGGAAACATAATATTACACCGAAATTGGTGTTTAGCTTCAAAAACGATAGAATGCAATCAATTGGATGCATATGTATGGGAAATGAGTGAAAAATTGCAGTAAATATTTGTGTTGTACCGAAAAAGAGAAACATATTTAGTTAGAGTGCGGGCGGAGACGGCATTATTAGGTATATTCGCAGATAAATATTATGTCAAGTTTATATAAGGACAAAATAAATTGCTTTCTCGAACTCATTTCTCAATTAAAATCAAATGTTTATCATTTTTATCGTTCTTTAACTGTTCATTTCAATCAATTATTACTTCCACAAAATCTAATGCTCTCAACAAATTGTTTGATTTGTGCTTAAAAACTAGAGTCTAATGTGTTTAAATCATATTATTGTCCCTTAACTATAGAAGTAAGTAGTGATCAGAGAGGAAATCATACAATTTGTTTGAATGCGTTTAGAGCCACATCAATAGATAAAATCAGCGGCTCTTACAGTATATTTGAAGGAGAAAAAGCATCACTTGTCTTATAATGTATACTATTTTTTATGTGATCCCCATTTAGACATCTGTCCGCTATCTTACTGTTCACTCTCTCACTGGATCTCAAACAGACATTCAATTTACTATTCACTTTATACCATGAAATACCGATTTGTTTGTTAAGTTCACTATTAGTGAACTAGTTGTGAACTTTTTTGTCAAAACAAACTATTTTTCCTAAATCTCAGATTAAATTGTTTGCATTTTTTAAGTTTTATAATAAAATAAATGAACTTCAAAAATATTTTCATGTCTTAATTTAATGATTATACGCACGAGAACTTATCTCAAAAGTATTAAAATTGTATTAGAAATTGCTATAAGAGTTCAGGTATTCTATAAGTTATTTCACTATCGATGCCGTTTTAATGCTTCAAATTTTTAGTATTTTTAGTATTTTTATCATTTCATCTTTAAATTACGAAATTAGCTTCAAGTTTTTTCTTCAAAAATTAATCTATTTAAAGGGTTTTATAAGAATTTTTAAATTAAGAAAAAATATTTCACTTACAAACAGAACTATTACTAAATTAAGAATAGGATATAAAATGTTGAATTGATAAAAAATTGCATCAATAGATTAATAAAAAGATGAAATAACAGATGATTTCTATAAAAACAGATAGAATAGTAGAAGAAAATATTGAAAGAATTTGATAAACATTGAAAACAACTGAAATCAATTTGAAAGTAGAGTTGAGTTGACTATTTCTATTGCCATCCAAATGAAGTAAATAAACGAATCAAATGTTACAATTACTATTGAGTCTTCGCAGACAATTTGATAAGAACTAATCTGTGATAAATTTTGGTCAGTTTGTGAATTATTTTCAAATGAATTAACTCGTAAAAAGTTATGATTTGACATAAAGCTTGTAAGCGAACGAATGGCATATGAACAGTAACTTTTGCTAATCATTTAAATTGGCGGTGTCTTTGCTCGTGAGTAAGTAATTAAATTCAAATTGCTTTTACTCACAATTAAAGTCAGATTATGTCTTCTAATTAATAAGAATAAATTTCGCACATTTCAGATAAGCATTTCTGTGAATATAATATAAATTACATTATTTGGATAAAATAGTGATTAATTTTCGGTATATTTTAAATTTCTGTTTAAAAGTCTTATAAGTTCGATACAAATTGGTTTAATGGTATATTTATATGTTGTGTAGTTCTCAGATTCATATCTGAAATCAACGAAATTCACTTTATTTAAAGCTAAAATTATTTATCTATAATTGAGTTGAAACGAGTTAATTGAGTTGAATTCATAAAATATTTAATCTTCCATTTAGTCAGTATCTAAGGTGTAACTCAAAAAGAATATTATGTTAAATAAATATATGATGAGAAGCAATAAAAAATCTTCAAATACTTTCATTTTAAAATGCTTTTCCAATAAATGAAATTAAGTTATAAACTAAAGTATGTAAAAAAGATTCAAGTCGTTCACCTATAATAAAAATTTTCACTTATTAAAAGGTTACTCTATAGATAAGATGATTTTACTGTAATTTTTAGTCATAAAAATATATAAAGATATATAAAGATATTGAATAAGAAGATAAAACTTGTAATAACAATAAAAAAAATTTTTGTTACTTAATTATACAAATGAATGAGATAGTCCTTGAAATTAAGATATGGTAAATGACATCAATAATAATAATTATTACATCTAAAATTATAGAGAAATCACTTATGCATTATTGATAACCAAAAAATTTTAGCCATTAATTCGTGTTTTGAAACAAATGCATAATCTTTTTTAAGACTAAATCAACTGCTGTTAGAAACTTGACAGTGATATGAAATATGGGAAAAACTAGGCTTATATTAATATATGAATATATGTGTTAGTGTTTTGCAAAATTATTGAATGTCAATATCAAGCACTCAAAGTTATGGACCCTTACTATTAGAGTGCATAAAAAGCTTTCCTTAATTTCAATATTGGAATTAATTTTTCACATAATCCATGCTTATTGAGGCTGTATATTGAGTCTTGTAACTAATTTTTAAAACGTTGAATGAAAGTGAGAATAATTAAAAACTTAAATTGTTGAGCTTTAACAAAAAGAGTAGTGGGATATGCTTTGAATATATCAACCGTTTCCCATAAAGATATACTTCTATCAAAATCAGTCGATAGTTCAGAAATTTGATAGTAAAACAGTACAGATAATGAATGTATGAATGATTCAGTAAATACTTATCGTCAATAATTATTGTACTTAAAAAGCATTTCATTATGAAGATAGCATTGTATGAAAGATATAATGGATCACTCAAACAATGATTATAATAGAATTAATTGCAAGAAAAAAGGCATAAGTTTTACACCATCAAAGCATGGACTTATGCTCTTGTTTTGTCAATTGATTTAATCGCTTATCTCTATTATATATTTGAATTACTAATTCTACTTTATTATACTTTTATCTAACTATAGACTATAGCTCTCGGAGTTATCGGATATGAGTTAGAAACTAAAGATAGAAATTAAAGGAAATACATGTTAATAAACCAAATACTAATTATATAAATAATATTCTCCTTCAATGATCATATGGAGAAAAGTTGATCCAAAAATAGGATCGATTCCTGAATATTCTGTCTCCAAAAGTTCGCTTAATTTAGATTCTGAGCAGAACTTCGCTACATATAAATAAATGATGATATATGTTATTATTTCCGCATTACTTATATTATGAAATTATCATTTTATGAAATATGAAACCAACTGATAATAATAGAGGACTTGATTATAATGAAAACAATAATAAAACTGTCATAACTGTTAGAAGAAAGCACTACTGTTGCAGTTCTTAACATTTCATATAAAACAGATCAGACAAAAAAGTCTATAATTATTACTCTTCTACTTATCTTTCTAGTGGTTATTAGAAATCATAGTTCAAAATCCTTAATGAAACTCATCAACACTTCAATTCTAAAAATAGTGGCGGAATCAGCAGATAAATTAGAATAAGAGAAGTATTCAATTTATAGCCGGATTCATAAATTTTATAATTTATAACTTCATAAAAAGCTGATTACATCAATTGTTTGGAAGTTAGACTTATTAAATACAGTTAATTGTAGTCTAAGTACTGATAATTTATGATATCTTACGCCACTGACCTAATAATGTCAATACATATCATACCTATTGTTCATCAATTAATCGGTAAATAGAAGAATAACATGAATTAAATAATAATAATAATAAAACAATTAACAATAGAGAACAACTGATTTTTTGCATTGTGCTATTGTTTAGCGAATAGATTAGATTATGAGAAACAATAACTAGTGAAGTGTCTATTTTTCTCATATATTCGCCTCCAAGAAGTTTAAGTGCTGTACGGGTGGAGGCAATCAATGGCTTTCAATTAACCGTTTCAGCGCTTTAAATATTATATATGACTATTGGGAACGGATTGAGCTTTAGGCTCTCTCACAGGCTATTCACTCAAATTAAAATACTGTTAAAAGTTATACTCTATCTTTGTGAAAATGCTTTGTCAAATTTTCAAACTATTTTTCCAAAGACTAGTCATTTCAAGTTATTCTAACTCAAAAAACAACAGTTTTTACACTTTAAGCTTGAGCTATATTTAGAAAAGTTTTTCAAGTTCAGCAATACTTTCGTGAGTTTATTTTTATTGAGAATTTTTTTTCAGATATTTTCTAATCAATCAATTTGTTAATTACGAATTCGTGAAAAGCGCTATTAATTAAAACTAATTTTAAATGATTTAAAGAACTAAAAATTGAGACTTACATCCAATTGGCCAATGCTTGAGGCCACACAAGTGTCAAGCTGATGACAAAGATTAAAAATGAATAGTTCTCGAGAGTTAATGCCATTACAGTATAGGTAGAAATAGCAGATCAGATTCAGTAAATGAACGGATACACAAAAATAAAAATGCAGTTCAATTCGAGTTCGCGAAAAAATTCTTTGAATCGCATTAAAAATTTGAAGAAATAAAATAAAAAGTTGAACACAAAAAAGTTTCTTCAATGATATCTCTCGTCAAATTATCATCACTTCAGCGAAATGTTTGGTAATAAATGCATACGAAGTGTTGATAAGCGAACGAAATGGCAATAAAATGTAGAATTCATCATAAATTATTATTGATTTGGCTGATTGTTGCTAAAACCCGACACATAATATATATAAATTTACAAATGAAAAATTATTACTGAAAAAAGCTTGGCTGAAGCACTCCAGGAGTTTTCAAATGCGATTTGTAAGCAATCAATCGCAACACAAAAAGTAATTATATTAATACTTTTGAAATAGACTGAAAAATAGTAACTTTCACTTGAAATGTCGATTATCACCGCGTGCTGACTGACTCAATCTTAGAAGTTCTCCATCTGCACTCTGCTGATGATCATCTATTTGTGCGCCACCCACAGGGCATTACCATTGGTGCTCTCAACACTTGAGGAATTGTGGATTTGGCAGATGCAACACTACTCGCACAGACGCACTATCAGTATCAAAATCACAATATAAGGTTCAAATAAGACAATATATCTTATAATCACACTATTCTTAATTTTAATCAATTTTAATGCATATATTTATAACAAGTGCATTTTTCTACTAAATTCCTCATTTTTAATTCATTTTTGTTTTTATTTTTCTATTTAGTTCTCATTATTTTTTATTTAATAGATCGAGCATGAACTTGAAGCTTGAAAACAAAAAGTTTTTAGTTTGATGAATGATGTTTAGATTATATCATTAATGCGAAAAATAAAGAACTTGAAGAATGATAAATACATGAATAAATATGAAGAAAGATTTATTTAGCAATGCTTTTTCATATGACTTTTCACTTATATCAATGCATAAATCAATTTTTTCTCAGTTTTATTCAGTCATAATCTTTAACCTAAAAACTTTGAAACTGTAGAAACTTGGAAATAGAGCTTTTACAGGAACTCTATTCTTTCGCTATTCCAGTGAACCCGAAAATAATTTCCCCCTTTCCTCTCGGCTCAAAACTTTCACAAAAACCATAACTTGAGCGCTCCCTTGAATTTAGTCTTTTCTCCCACTGTAATACAGGTCTACAATTTCTTTTCAGCTCATTTACTTCACTAAATGAATTTCAACACTGAGGATGAAGAAAAAAAAATGAAAAATGAAACTAAACATTTTTTTTGTGTTTTCGGATTTATACAATATTGCACTTGAGGAGGAAATGGGGGTATTTCGGGATAAAAGGACTCTAAAATTGCCAGTAGAATAAAAAACCACAAAAATCTTTCAAATTAAGTCTACTGTTTGGAAGACGAAACTTGTGAATGCATATGGAGTAAAGTTTTTAATTGTGTAAGAAGTAGTTTTCATTAGAAAACAAGATATATTTAGAGTGTTATACAATAGAATACGTGAAACATAAAATAGTAGTATTTTAAGAAAGATTATAATTTTGTCAAAAAAGTTAGTTTATGAGTCTATTTAAAACACTTTAAACAAACATTCATTTTTATTAACCTAAAACTTGATACTCTATATTCAGTAAATAAAAGCTAAGTTTTCTATTGAAAAACAAATCATTTTAATGTGTAATGATTTGAATAATTTATATATTTGAAGATAAATAAAAAGTTATAACAATGAAAAAGATATAACACAGTCGTAAGAAATAATGGGCGTATTTCTCAAATAATAATATTTAAAATGTTTTCATTATTTATATGCTGAAAGTGTTTGTATTCTGAATGTTTGTAAATCACTCTCAGGTAAGTTACGAATATGTGTTTACGATCGTAAATATCAAGTAAATGAAAACATAGTGTAACTGACAATTCGAGGCCTCATTCTCTCGACTCTACAAGACTTGCACAGAGTATACACTCTTTGATAAATGAAAATTTTGCGAATTTTGGTGTCAGTTCGCTAATGAATTTCAGGCGTTGATAGGAATATAAGTTATAAGTTTCACATTGTGTTTGTCATACAATAAACCTTAAGAGAGATATCAATAGAAATAGAAATATTTAAGGGGTCCTCAAATCAAGGGATGAATACCTTTGAGTAGAAAATTAAATTAGAGACCGACTATTCAAGTATTTCTATGAAAAACAGACATCAAAATGGGTGATCAAACGCTTTAAAAATAGTATTAATCTTTTAAATCATTTAAAACTTGATTTGATTTTGTGAATACCATTTGATTTATAATTTATCTTTTTCTTTGGTTTTTATCACAACATTAATTTTATTGTTGATAAAAAATAGGTTCACAGTATAGCAACTGAAAACTGTCCGCATAACCACTTATTGAGCTAAAAAAGATAAATTATAATTTCAAATTAATCTCTCACTACAAACAAAGTTGACTATTAAATACCTGTTTTAGAAGAGACGAAATTTTTTCTCTTAAAATCTCTATCTCTAGAAATAAATCAAACACATATCTCACAGTTTAAGTCACATTTAGTTTTTTGAGATGATTTTGAAAATAGCTTTAATTTTCTTAACAAGTTTGTTATAAGAGCTGACTTATGGTGAGTCAGTCTCTAATATATTTAGTGTCTTTTTTGCAAAGCGAGAATTGATGAAAATGCTGTTACTGTGAAGGGAATGAAGAAATAAGAGGCAATACTTTTCTAAAGATTGTTGAGATAGTGGCGCGTTAGTGATACTTATTAGCTGTCATCCTTGAGGGCCATTTAGGAGGTATTGAAGAAAAGGCCTTAAGTTTCGTGTATAATATCTATACCAGTGCTCAATATATCTATATATTGTTAAAGGGTCTGCATTGATGGTGGTAAACGCGTTTTATGATAGTTCGGGTCATTATGAGACACTGCAGGGGACACTTGTCCGACATGGGCACACACCAAACAATGACAAACAACAATACCTTTCGACAAGAATGTGCGTTACTGTCCCATTACTACCATTACTAGACCTCTAGATTACAAGAAGTCGACACTCTTTCAAAATCTCATCGATTAAACTTAATCTTTAAAATTTATTCTTAAACTCTCTTTAACTTTTCTCCAACGGTGAAGATTGTGTCTACACTTCAGTAATTCTTTGAGATTTATGTATTCATAAACCAAACTCAAGATTGTGTTCTACAAAACAAAGAAATTCAAACGATTTCGTACTACCTGTGGATATGAGAACCAATTTCTCTCTCACACTAAACTTCAGAGAGTTATATCTCAATCTTCGAGTACAATAAACAGTGAAGACATTCTCAGCTATTTTCCATTTGTCCATTCGGTTGATCTGTTAAAACTTAAGGCTCAACAAAAAGATTCCAAGCATTAACTTTTGACAGATTCGCAACTTTTTTAGCTTTTTATTTCGTTTCTCGAGAATATAAACTTTGGAGTATAAAAATAGTGGAAGAGTTGTTACTTTGAAAATTATTGTGAAAAAGATTTATTGCTTTAATGCCTACGTTTCTTATTTTTATTGCTTTTTAAAACAAATTCCATTTTGAAAACATGCCATTCGTTTGAAATTAACAAAATTAGTTGTCTATCACAACAAGAGATATTATATAATACAAAATTTACTTGAATTTCTGGCATTCTTAATGAAAATAAATAAACTTTTGATTATTCAAAAAAGTATCTTCAATAGTAAATTCATATAAACAAAAGTTATTACAATTCACAGCTTAATAAAGACTAGATTTTTATTGCAGTCATTTATAACTTATATAATTATACAAATGAGTTATTCGTATGATTTTTCCCATAAACTGTAGACAAATTAGAGAAAGTTTTGTCTATATCTCACATCATAAGTTATTTTATTATTAAATCAAAATATTTTCAACAAAATAAAATAATGTAAACTTCGAATGTTATTATTTTCTCATGACTTGATATGTATTCGCGGGCCATAACTTGAAATGGACTTGAAATGGTTGAAAGCAATGTGTTTTTATTGAATGTTTAATTTATAGCTTACTTTAGAATAAGATTAATTTAGAGTGAAGTATGCATTTTGAATGCTAATGAATTTTTGGGAATTTACTTGTAGTTTCTAAGTTGTGGTGCTGTCTAATCGGTATCAGTTCAACGAAATTCAATTATAAAACAAAATTCAAAAACAAATTTACACCAATGTATCAATTCATTCAAACCATTTTCGATTAATTACCTCAAGTTCTATTCAACAAACAGATCAACCTTTTATGCAGATACAGATTCAATGATAAATTTGAAAACTGAGTTTTGGGCCATTGTTTTAGAAGATATAACTCTATTGTGAAGAATAGTTTTGATTTTTGTCATGAATGTATAAACAAATTTCATACTAGAATATAAGGTTTCGTATCAGTTAACACTCCCCAACATTTCCTGCAATTTTGTGACGGCTAATCTTTCATCACACATTTGACATTAATTATTTCGGCGAAACTATAAATTTATTATAATGTCTTATTGAAGCAAAACATAAGCACAGATTTGGCTGCGCATAATAATTAAAATGCGACAGAAGGTGTACTGTGACTACGAATTTAATATCTATAGTTAACGTTAAAGCTAACTTGTAATAGTTTTTATCAAAAGACTAAATCTTAAGGTCAAGATTTTTGTTTCATTTATAATTAATTTAGTTTCAAATAAATCATTGCACCCAAAGTATAATAAGCTATTTAAAAAGCTTATTACAAATTTTTATTTATCTTTACACTGAATCTAGTGTTGTATATATAAAAAATACTAAAACGAATAAATATTTTCTCAAGTTTGAGATCAAATTATTAAAAGCTAACCATAAAGTTAAAGACTTGTATGAAAACTAAAGGAAAATGCGTGACTCCTGTTATTGAAATAGTTTCAGTATTAAATGATAGTTAAAATAAGTTTGAAAACTATTATACAATATATTGTTGAGAGAGTATATGTATAATAGAATAAGACATAAAAACGATATAACAAAAAACTATTACGCTTTTTAAACTTGAAACGATTATGTTATGTCTGATTCCTACTAATAATTTGCTTTGGCGTAGGAGAGAGTCATTAGATTCCCACGCTTTTGGAGTGAGAGTTAAAGTCAGACCAGAGAGAGTACGTTTCAAATGAATTTTTAATACCTAAGGCTCGAAAGGACAGCATCCAAGCAGAAAAGCCATTGTGTTCATTAATATTATAACCATGAAAGTGAATGCCTATAATAATAATATAATAATCAAACCTTACTATTATATCGCATAATGTTCTAAAAGAAAAACGAGAGAATTATAACACTTAAGTACAAAAATATTTATTAAAAAGTTCGCTCGCTTTCAACCTTAACATTCTGGGTGTCAAACGAAAGCTTCAGCTAAACCTTCAAACAAAAAAGAAAGAGAAGAGGAAAAGATAATTAACAGTCAAGAGTTTGCACTTTAAAAATAAAACTTTTTCATTAATTAGACAACTCTTTAATTGGCTTCAAAACAACTCAATACAAATCAATAATAATAGCCTTTTGAAAAGGCATTTAAAGTTTTAAAAACTAAATTTAAAAATATTTATTAGTTAATAAATAAAGTTTATAAGTTTCTACTTAATGAGACATTAACTCAATATCTCTTTTGTTGTTAACAATTTTATTCAAATAGAAAAATAAAATAAGGCCTCCATTAAAATTTATTTTCAATTCAGTTGTAATTTTTTATTATCTTCATTTTATGCTACTTTAAATTTTTAATACCATAATCTAAATCATTCCACTGGAAGGGACTGTAAATAACTGACATAACTTAACTTTAGTTCACTCTGCTCTCTCTCTCTCTCTCTCTCTCTCTCTCTCTCTCTCTCTCTCTCTTCGTTCTCTTCCTTCAAGACTCAAACATTTCAAATTCATAGCCTTCGGCGAGATTTTCAAATATTTTCCAAATGAAAAACAATGCCTCACAATGAAACGGTGATTAATAACTTGGGCAGCAATAGAAATAGTATGGCATAAGTAATCAACGCACTAGTGTTATTAGTGTTCATCATATTCTTTGACTCCAAAAGTCAATATTTTTCTAAGTTTAAAATACTTTGAGTTAATTAACTTTCGTTTAATTGAAATCAACAATTTTTTACTTTCAGTTGTTAACAATGTTTGATAAAATCAATAAAAAATCAAATATGATTTATGTAAACAATAATATATAAGGTTTTATTAATTGAAAATAATACAAACAAATTAAATCTGAAACTACATAAAATGCTGTAGAAGTTTAATAACTTTTTCATTTGTATTAAAAGTCAATTTAATGAAAACTTGAAAAATCATATTAACTTCAATTGACCTCAACTTAAAAAACTATATGAAAATTAAAAACCAATCGAATAGGATCTCTGGGTTGATAATCACTCTTAATGCTAGTAATACTTTAATTTTGATATTTTCTGTCAAGAATATCACTATTAAGTCATAATTTTAATATGAAGCCCAAACATATAGAATTAAGAGAGAAGAGTATTCTATAGAAAAAAAATTGGTGACTTTTTTGCCATCATCATCACCTTTTGTATGGTATATTTCGCCTTCAATAGACCACACATGATGTACACAAAAAATGCAGTATTGCCTTGAGCTGACTTTTGGTTGTATGTTATAATTATTACACCCGTAGCTGTAAAAATAAAATGCTATATAAAAAAATTACACCTAAATTCAGCATGAAATGAATCAATGCATACAACAATTCTTTAACATCGGAGAGATCATCAGACAGAGGAGGATGTCTTATAGTGGAAAACATATTCAAAAGCTGGTAGTATTCGGTTTTGACGACTAATTGGAAGAATGGTTTGAAAAGATTTAATTGATCTTTCACTATAATTGACTATTTTTGACCGAATACTTAACTATAAGAATGAAAACATGGTTCGCGTGCAGCAGTCATGTTATTTTTTAGGGGTGGCATTAAGTTCGCGTGTTTTGTACAGATATATTTGAAACGAAACAAAATAGAGATAGAAAAAAATTAAGTCAATCTCATTCTAACAATGTATATAAACACTAATTAAGACATCGGTCATCAGACGTGAGGGCAAATATTGTAAATTGAATGATTAAAAAATTGTTTTCTTGAGCACCACTTATAAAATATATTTTTAAAGCTTGGAGGCATTGATAGGAATCTCAAAAATAAAACTCAAATTATTATTTCAAATTATGAAATCAAAAAAACAAAACACAACAATTTACATAATCAAACTCAATTTGATAGTGATTTCTAAATCAAATATCATTTTTACTGAAAAATTGTAAGAGTTTTAAGTTATATTAAGAACCATTAACTCTTAATAAGTATCATTATTTCAATTGAATTTATGAAGTGTCGTCTTTGTCGAGCAATGACAAATTTTACAGAATACAAACCACTTTTTCTGGCAGAATATAAAGCAAATGGAAAAAATAATGAATACAAACAAAGTTTAATAAGATGGGGGTTTCCTTTTTAACTTATACATGAACACAAATATATAAGAGAAGACTGAATAAAAATTGTAAATTATGTGCACAACACTTTTTTGTTGCTAATGCAAGTTTAAACGTAATCTTAAGACAAGTAAAAAGTAAAGTCGAGAAAACGGAGAGAGAGAGAGAGAGAGAGAGAGAGAGAGAGAGAGAGAGAGAGAGAGATTTCTCGAAACCACAATTTTTTAGCTGAAAGAAAAATAAATAATTATTTCAGTCGAGACGAGGAGGTATTTATAGTCTAGAAAAAGTGTTACAGGCAATAGTGTGCCCTTTTTTCACTTTAATGCTCAATTTCTGATAGTTTATAACCTGACAGAGGGGTACTTAACCATTATCGTATTCAACATAAAAAAGTTGTTCATTTTACACATTTTTACACCTCATAGGCATAACATTTTTGAGGCACAGAATAGGCGTCAACTTTTTCACTGACACTTAGAAAAGGGGGAAACCATTGAAAAATCGTAACTTAAAAATACCTTTTCATTTGGAGACTCAAACATCTCTCTCTAAACCCATGAATAATTGAAAATTTTTATCGACTCAATTATCAGAAACAACGCAAAGCATTTTTTGCAATAATTAAAGTTGTATTATTTTTGGAAACAATTTGTTTATTATTTATAATTAGCTTTTAGACAAACAGTATTGGGTTTGGAAACTGAATGTAAAACCAGATTATCTAAAAGTTGGTTAGAGTGAAAAGCTATTTTGAGTCCCAAACTATAAAACCCAAAATAATAAGTAAGTGATACTAGAATTGTTAAAATGATTGGTAATATTCTGGTTTGTGAGTTGTTTGCAACGTCTTATTGGCATCTTTAAACAGCGTGACCCAACTTGAAATATGCTGAGCAAAACCCATGTGCCATCAGCGTGAGTCTGTGTTATTAGTTGGACCACCCGTGGGCTCAAATCTGCACTTCTTAATGTTATACATAATGCAATACATGTAATAGTTTCAAAATACGTGAATTAGTGAACTTTTTGGTCATAGTTTCGCGCGATTCTTATTTTATGCTCTATAATACTAACAGTATTTTAGGTCAGTTTTACTATTAGTTCTTTCAAATGTATGTAATTTAGTAATTGTTTTTCAACTTAAAAGAAACTTTGAGTGAAATTTATTCAAATACTAAATTACTTGAATTCATGTTACTTTGTAATTATAGTTATCAAAAAATTATGTGATAAATTGTTTCTATTTTCTTATATTAAGAAATAATAAAACCTTAAATCAAATTTCAATAAATTCACTCAAAACAATATTATTGAAGACTTTCAAAGTTTATTGATTGAGACTTAAAAGTATTTAAAATGAGAAAATATTATGAAGAACTTAAACTAGTTTTGTTAAAATATACTAATTCTTTCTATACTTATTATGATTATGTTTATTCCGACTATTCTTAATATTTCCGCTTTCGTAAAGTAATGGTAAACTAATGATAATACTGTCCTCCAAAGGTGCAAAAGCATTATCAATGGCCTGTGTCTGAGAGTCTCGTCTGTGTTATCATTAATGCATATATTGACCAAAACTTACTCGTTAGTTCACAAAACAAAGATATCATAGAGGAAGCCCTCTCACAATAATTCAAACCTTTGTTTAGATTTTTTTCTCTTAATTACCATAAAATATACTTTGAATAAAATACTTTTAACCTTCAAATTATAGAATAAGAGTAGAATCTGACGTCTAAGAGGCGAATATTGAGTATCTGATTGAGTTATAAATTATAATAACAAAAAATGCCTAATTTTGCCTAATTTTCTCCAATACTTCTGTAATGTTAAGTGAATTCCATCAAGTATTTTGTGTTATAGATAATCAATTGAGAGAAATTGAAAAAGAAAATATGCATTAAAATTCTCTACTAGTAATAAATAGTTGAGCACACCTTTCTTTTTCTTAATAAAGTATTTTCTTTTGCATTTTCTCACTAGAAGTTCAGTTCAATTCTAGTAAACCGTATTCAAGAAATATTCGTTAAAAAAAGTTTTATTAGAGATCAAGTTCTCGTTATATTTATGCAAATAAAGCCATTGAGTTGAAAAAGGTGTTGAAAAAATAAAAGTAAAATAATTTGATAACGAAGTTAGACTATAAGCATTTTTATATTTTTTATATATTATTCTTTCTTTCAATTGTTCATTATATTGTAAGGCAATAAAAAGCGTTGAGTCGAAATTTTATTATCTCATAAAATTGAGTATTTGCTAAAACTGCTTATTCATAAAAATAGAAAGAGAAAGATTAGCTCAACTTAATTGCGTACACTTTAAAAAGAATGACTTTGAAATTATAGCTGAGAAACATTTTGTGTCAGTGGAGGCTAATTAAATATATGTAATTGTTCTTTATTATAGCCATTTAGAAAAATCATAACAAATTAATAAATAATAATTTGATACTCAAATATTTCTTCACCGAATGTCACAGCATGTAAAGTCATTCAAATTTGAGTTCATTTCTCAAACTCTGGATCTAATTGTTAGTTATAATGTGCCAATACATCAATGGTCTCAGAGCTAATTTTGTTTTCGGTGTTGGAGTTCTCAACGACTTTCATTGACAAACGAACAAAACTAGCACTCATTTCACATTGTGTTGAGTTCTAAACAGTATGTGTACTGAAAGCAAAACAGTTTTCTAAACTAAAGACCAACTTCTGAAGCGCTCTTATATGCTATTCATACACCGCAACAAAGAGATACCGATGAGTACAACAAAAAAGAAAGCCGAGAGAGAGAGAGAGAGAGAGAGAGAGAGAGAGAGAGAGAGAGAGAGACTTAGAAATAGTGTAATAGAAACTAATGAATCGGAATCCCAATCATTAGTGTACAGATCATTGCAGAAAAATGTAGACAAAAATATATTAGATTTTAAGGAATGTAATTCTGAGTGATTTATTCTAAGAATAAATATTCAGGTAAATGATGAAAAAATGATTTATAACTTTTACTAATAGAAATAAAAATAGCAAATATACAAATATGAATTTTGAGTTGAGTGTGATTGTAATGTTGCAAGCGAACTCTCCCCAACTTATCTGATTCAAGAATGAGCTATTCATGAATATAGAGATGAGTATAGAGAGAATAGTTCTCAAACTTCTAAATCTAATTGTATTTAATAAAATGTTTCGCTTCCAACTGTCAATCAATGAAACAGTAGTAACAAATAAACTTATGCAACATTTGGCGTAATTCCCATTAGGTTTAAAGAGTCGGCTTAAAGGATCTAACGTTTAAATTGATTGGGAATTCGTGTTATGTATGAATTCGTTACATGTTTAATTGAACTTTAAAGTTAAAGCTTTTATAAACTAATGAATTTTGATTGATTTTACTGATATTTAATTGAAAATAGACAATATATGAAAGATTTGATCGATTAAATGTAGTTTAAAACTAAAAGACATACGAATTCTGGACATCCGTGTAGATAACAATACAAATCTTAGCACAAATCTGAGTGATCGAAGCGTGAAACAGATGTGCTTCAAATAGAATAAAACAGCTTTAATTAAAAGTGTATTAAAATATTCCCTTTTTTCTCGCCTAACATAACAAGTTTTCTTCTCTGAAGCATTACATATGATTTTGAGAGCTTTCCCTTTAAACATGTGCCCAGACATTATGTATGCACAGTATATATAGATTTATGGATGAAATACTTTAGTTCTAAAACTTTAATATTTGCTTTAAATTGATTGTCTCTTAACTACTATATTATCAAATGTGAAACTATTGACTGTAATGCCATAGAAGGTGTCCACCCATTTCATTGGAGTTCATTTTATTTCTCCTTCTCTGCCAACTATGAACTCAAACTGATTGACACTAAACAAAATCAGCCCTCAAGTTATTTAGTTGTTGTTTTGTAGCCATAGATTTATATCTATAGTATTCTTATTTTATTTTATATTCATTTCAAAAACACTTTTAAATCGCAAAATTACTTCACTTTAAATAACTATTATTTGATAAAATCTCTAAATTTCTTCTCTACACAAAATAATATATCCAGTGGCGTAACCTTACCATAGATGGAAAGATGAACAGCATATAAATTGAAGAAGAAAAACAAGAATATAAGATATAAATTAAGATATTAATAATGAAAATAAATCTTAAATATATTCTTAATCATTAAATCAATTTTTTATTAGTCTATAATTAAGTGATAGTGACTTAATTACTAAATAATATGGATTTGAAAAATTGATTAAAGATAAAAACTTTTAAAGTGAGGCAAAACATATAATAATAGGTGTTTGAGTTACTAGTATTTCATGAGAAGATAGTAAGGACAGGACAGATGCACAACAGACCGATATATAGAAATACAAGTTTTATGATTCAATAAAAAAGTAAATGCAAACCATCTATTAGTCGGGTGTGTCCGCATCAATGACTTGCAAGTCCAACAACTCATCTCTCATGAAAAATACTTGAACTCATATTTCGGTTGCACGAGTCAACAAAAAGATTAAGAGAAGTTCTACACCAGATTATTCAAACAGTATTATTATGCGAGCATTTAATGTAATTTTTATACTAAAACATTGTTATTAATATCAGGTGTTTCACGGCATTCGAACAATAGCATCATTTTTTGACTCCGAGTGTAAGTCAACGAGTTTATACATTCGCTGTTTCTGTTTGTTTGTCTGTAGGCAACAATAATATGATAATTGTATTGTTGCGGCCAAAATTTTTTAGTTTTATCATTTCTAAATTTCAATATTATTCAAATGTTTAATTGTTGCAAAAAATTATAAAAAACATTATTAAAAAACATTATTAAATCATTTGAATTGATAACTATTACAAAAGAGTTAAATTGTATACTGAGTCAGTCTTGTTCATCCTTAAAGTCATAGACTTCCGAATCATTATTGAGTTATTAATAATAAATACTTTTAAAATTTAAAACTCAATTCAGAAAAATTCATTTATTATCAATTTGATAGTTAAGTTTGAGTTTAAATGAAAGAACCGGTAAATTGTTTGTGAATGAATCTCATTTGAAGTGTGTTCTGACCTATCTATCAGATAATGAACTTTAAAAGTTGAAAAAAACTTTTTAATAGCATTATCTGTAATGAATATTAAAGTTATGTAAAAAGTCATTCTCCTATTGATTCCATGATTAATAATTTGTGATTATTAGCAACGATTCTAACATTGAATTTGAGTAACAATGAACTCAATGCAAACAAAA
>JAQFZT010000111.1:0-40488 GCA_034696325.1 Camisiidae sp. | reverse complement strand
TCATTTTTGAAATATAAATCTTGTTTTAAAACTAAAACATATACTTTTTTTATTGATAAATTAATTTATTATTAGGTATATTATTTTAAAAATAAATATTTCGCATAATTATTTGTGACATTATGGTTCACGACATTATTGGTATGCGATATTATTGTTGCGACATATTTGTATCGCGATATTATTGTTGTGACATTTTGACATGGAACCGGATATCCTTTTATGTTTGAGAAAAAGCAATTGGATTACTCAACATTGAAATTGGAATCATTTAATATTGATATAGAAAATCATGTTTATTTAAGATGAATCTCTCATCGATAGCCAAATATAGATGTAATGATAGCAAACTCTCAGACATTAGAAGACAACTCGGTTTATGAAAGCAAACAATTTGAGTTATACTAATGAGGAATAGGAAAACTTCAAACTAGAGAGTCCTTAATATTAAATTTTGAGATCATTCTGAATTGATTCATTGAAGTGCAACCGAGTTTTTGCATTCATTAATTAGTTCACTGCTTCTGTTCTTTCAAACTCTAAAGTCATTAAAACTTTCGTCTCTCAAAACTTATTAAGTCAGTAGTAGTCATGTCAGCGCTTATATTATAGAGTAGAGTATTGGCCATAAACTTAATCTTTATTCCATGAGATTCATGCCCTCAAAGGAGTTATTTTGTTCAGTCATTTTTTACAAATAATTGTTTAAATAAATCTAAAAAAGTAACACTTAAAAATCAAAGTTATTTATGAATTTCGTTTATATTTTTCTTGTTCTGTTTGTGAATCAATTTTTGAACTGATAATTTTGCATTAACTTACATAAAAGCTGAATAATTTATTGATAGTTTGCATTATCGCTCAAATTCAATAGGAAATAAGTTTGAGTTTTATTGCAAATTCTGATATGTCAGTTGAGGCTATTGAACAAAAGCACTTTCATATAAGAGAATATCAATGAGGGAAACGATCTTTTTCTCACAAAAACTTTTGAATAATATCTCTCTCCCTATCAGCAAATAAACAGATGAGAAAACAGTTTGTGCATGAATTGTGAGCTCATCCTTAACATTGTTTTCAAGTAAAAAGAAAAAGAAAGAAATATATGAAAAAGTGAAATAAAAAAAAATAAAAAACAATAAAACAAAATTTGAGCGCATATTCAAGTATATCATTTATGAGTACATTTATGACTATATCCTTTTTGGGATAAAAGTTGAATCAAAATGCGACGAACATTAAATAAATTGTTGACGAAGCTCATCACTTCATAATACTATTTTGAATCATTTTCCTGAGTAGAAAAATAACGTCTTAAGACCTGATTGTTCCCAAGAAAATTATAAGCCTCTCAATTTGAATGTTTAAGCATAAAACACAACTATATTGTGTAATAGAGAAATTGCAGTCTAGAGATGAGACCCACATAAAAGTCAGTTTCTATGTGTCAAATGGGCATAATATGGTAAAAACAAAATTATTTATTGAGAATAGAAGGAAAAAAATATATTCATTGCTTTACTTAATAGTTTACTTGAAGTCATAAAACTTATTTGTGATTAGAGTTACTCTAAAAGATCAAACTTAAAGAGAGAGCATTTTCAAGTTTTTAAAATCTATGAAAATTAACTTGAGTTTTAACCTAAACTAGAAGTTTGAATATTTCTCATTAAAATTCTTATTTTCCAATTAAAGAGTGAGTATTTTGAACTCATTTAAATGTAATTAAATAAATCTTCATTCATGTTAATTTGAAAGCAATTGCATTTTATACTGTGCTCAAGATAGTATACTCAAGATAGAAAAGCCTCCATAAAATTTATTAGAAATTCTGTCCATTGAAAAAATAAATCCTTTTTATTTTGAGATCTTATTGTCCATTAAAGTCGACTAAAATAGTGAAAACAAAATATTAGAGTCTTACTAATCATGAAGAAAAATATAGTAAAGGGAAGCTTTGAAGTAAAGTTTTTAAAAATAATGGACCATAAGTTATAGTATATTTTCGAGAGATTAATTAAAATGATGGCATATATTTAAGAGAGTACTTCAAACTTTCATTCAAGAAACTTAAATTTATGAATACTCTGTACTGTCATAAACTCGGGTCAGTATTTTAGTCGCTATTGATTTTTTGGTTATTTTAAAAAGTGATGTCAAAAGATCCCCATTTTTGATCCAGGTTTCAAAATCTTGGAAATCATTAAATCTATTCTTTAAATCTATTTTCGATTTTATTGACTTTTATTTTTGTAATACATGTTATTATCCTTTAAATGAAATGATCATGAGAGAAATCATTAAATTCAATGACATGCCATTATTTGAGAGACTGTACACATATCTAAACCAATAAAGAGTGTCATATTTCTATTTTTAAAAATATTTACCTAAAATGTTAGAAAATGAATTTTGTGATATAAAACTTATCGAATATCATTTTACCCAAAATGCAATAAAGTATAGGACATCTGATAAGAATAGCAACATAACAGTTGTATAGTTCCAGAAAATGATTGGGCAACGACAAGACGATAACTCGATTTGACTTTTGCTTCAAGAGTCCATAGCTCCCAACGGGCTCTCAGTATATGTGTTTCTCAAAGAGAATGTGTATCATCACAACTTTCTGATGGTCATATCTTTGACAAATATATCACCTTTGGACAAATATATCGGTGCGTTATAATCACGATTCTAGAATTTAGCTCTCAAAATACAAGCTCTACAAAAATAAATTCTCTTTGAATGAGCTGAGGAAAAGTATAGTAAAAATAGATGTAAATCAAGATTAAAGAGAGAAAAGGGGAGAAAATAGTAGAACTAAAAAGAAGTATGAAAGAAAAGTTAGTGTAAAATATAACAGGACATGAAGATAGATATAGTTGTCAAACAAGCGCTGCACAATACTATATCTTTAAACATTCGGCAACTTTTAGTATTGTATTATCAATACTTTTTTCTTTTATTATATCATTTACTTATTTGTCAGGAAAAAATTCTTTTACTGATGAAAAATTGAATGTGACTTAAAAGCCTGGTTCGGATTCTTGTTTTCAAGGAATACTGTGTATTCTTGTTTATTATGATATAAGTTTATAACTTGAACAAAAATGTAAAAGTTATGATCGAAACGTGATGTGTAACTCTAATGAACAGAAAATTGTCAACATTTCTCTTCTTATGGTTAATAATTTACGATTTCGTTCGGAAACATCAAGATTTTATGATAAAATTAGAATTTTTTGTTCAACTCTGAAAGAAATTTTTTTTACTCTATTCATAATAAAGTTATTACTATAAAAAATATATCAAAAACATCAGCATTAAAATTCCGACACCAATACCAAAACAAACCTTCTTATATTTTGAAAGATAGCGCGACTGCAATCTATCAAATCAGTGTGTCTTTTCTATGTATAAGTAGAATGAATTATTTATTATTTATTATGATTATTTATGATTGTCTTCAACTTCAATTATCATAATTCCCTAAATTTCTCTTATTTAGATGTCCGATATTTATGTTTCAAATACTAACTCTTGAACTGACACAAAGCTTTCGAAATTTTGAATCATAATAAAATAGAAATAGAGTGGCTTAAAAAGCTTTTAATATTATAATATTAATGTTAGTTCTACTCAAGAATTATGGGATTTTTTGAGAAAAAATTATTTTAAATAAATCTCATAAATTATTTTGAATTTTTAAATTCGATTCTGATAATTATATATTTGAAGTCCTACTTTGAAGATGAGCCTTAATTTTGACTTTACCAACAAAACTTTGATGTAAAACATTCGCTTTTTCTTCACCGTAAGCATACGGACTCCTTAAAAGAATGCGATGAAATACTGACATTTATGAATAGAAATATTCCCTTAAATATTGATATGTGTTGAAAATGTGTCCGCCAGACACATACTCAAGAACTGTGTTTTAAATTGAAACCACTGCACTCCTGAAGATGTATTCTTTGTGAAACTTGTCAGTTCATGTAAAGAAGCCAACTAGAAATACAATCGTTTTCGGTATATCTAACAAACAATTAATGATTCACATAATTTTAAAAGAAAAAACTGAATTTTGTATTCACTGTATTCTTGTAATTCTTACGAACACAGCATAAGAATGTAGCGGTGCGTTACTCTTTAGAATAGCCCTTCACTTAACAATAGAATAGAAAAACAAAAGTTACAACAATATTGCCCTTAACGTCATCTTTGCGTATCAAAAGAGGTTCTACTATTACCACGAGTTATAAGAGTCTCTGAAGATTTGGAGAAAGAAAGAGAGAGAATGTGGAACAAAAAATGAGTTGAGTTCGGGCTCATTGCAAATGTACGGTAACGACTCATTCCATCTTAAGTTTGTTAATGGATGAATTGGTGGCTTTTTTCTTGTTTAGCACTTGCAATAAAATCCCAACTGATTTGATCAAAGGCTTTGCATCAGCAATGAATGAATTTCTTTGCACTGAAGAACAAAAATTTTATTCTCTCTATGTTTTATTTGTTGATTAGTCCATTCATAGTATTCACTCTTTTATGTTACTTCTTTGATGTACTTTTAATTGGATATTTTTGCCCATTCAATGGCATTCCAATCTATAATTAGTTTAAATTTAGTTTAAATATTGTTCGAAACATTTGATACTAATTTCTTTTGCCTCTTTAACATTTAGATCATTTAAAAGTTATTAATCTTTTTATGAACACAAATTCAAAATTTGCAACCTATAAAGAACAATCTCAAAATAATAACTCAATATATGGTTCAAAAGACTAGTTATCATGAAAAGTCAAATTATGATTATAAAATAAATAGTATTTTAAAGATCATTTGTTAAAATGAGTCTTAAATAGACAAAACCACTATTAATGGCATCTATATAAATAATTATCATAGCTTTGACTCTCGCGTGAGCGGCTTTTTCTCGTTACTGAACAGAAATTGCCATTTTAGTGATGGTTATTGAATACATGAATAACATGTTCATATTCACGCTTTTATCAAAATTGCACAAAAAAGATATTATCATATTTACTATTATGACCTAAAAATGAACAACACATTAGTTTGTTTATCAAAATGACATTTTAAACCATAAATTGATTTTAAAATTCAATATTTGAATATTTCAATTGTTTAAACGATAACTTTTAATCACTAAAGAAACACTTTCATGACATTCATTAAAAATAATTCGGGAGAGACTAACAATAATTAATAAATAATAAAGAAAATTTTTTAAGAAAGTCTTGTCTGTCAAAAATAATCAGTGAAATTCCCGTGACATTAGAGAAATAGTCTGCAGTTGTTGTGCAAAAATATGGCAAAATAGCTTTGAATAAATGTACTGAAAATGGATAGTATAGAAAATGAGAAAGAGTCAGAAATTAATTTTTCACAGTCTAATATTTCCTTTACACTCGAGCGCAGAATTTTTGTTTCAAACGATTACCAAAGCGAGGATAATCCATGGAAAACAAGCAATAAACAAATGTTAATTAATTGTGTACAACATGAGTGAACATTAGAGAAAGAGCTTCCACTTTACTAGAGAGAGAGACGAGACGAGAGATGGAAATTCAATAAAGTCTACTATCATTGTTGTGAAGTAAAAGAAGAACATAAAGAAAATAAGACTAAACTAGATTGAACTTTTCTATGATGGACAGTGAAGTAGCGGATAAAAGCTTACATATAAAAAGAAGAACACTTATTAAGTTACATAATATCATTTGATAGTGAGAAAGAGAGAGAGAGAGAGAGAGAGAGAGAGAGAGAGAGGCCGAAAAATAATTCGAAAGAATTGTTGAGTTTATGGTCGCAATCAATTTTGATATGATATGCCATATGACGAAAGTCTTGGTGGACTGCAATGACAGTGATGGTAGTGATGGTACTTTTATAAAGGGCTTAGTTTTGCGACCAATTTCCTCTATTAAATGTTGTCCACGACATTATAGATAAGATATTACAAGAAGTGAAAACGACACAACTCTATGATATACTTCATGTAACAGGAAAAATGTGTAATGTTTGATGTCTGACAGATTAAAGTATAGGCCAACTAAGACTTTGTACTAACATTTCGAAAGTCAATGATATACAATGATGTACTTTAACAATACACCTTTTTTGCCTTCAAATTATATTAAGATTAAATGCGAGTTGGAGTCAGAGCTTTCAAGTGAATATAAAGTATTGCATATTTCCGTTAATGGAGCGGAAAGACAAAGATTATACATTAAAAACAAGATTGCAATTCACTCACGAATTTGTTGACTCTTAAGATCATAACTAAAACCTGAAACATACATATATTTAAATTCTCTTGATCTGAATTTGATATGAAGAATGCTTGGATTTTTCAAATGTTTTATCCATATCATAGAAGATTTAACTTTAAAAGTTGACATTTCATAAGATTCTGATAGCAGTCTAAAAGCATAATATTTAATGGAAAGTTATATAATATGTTGTAACAGTATTTGTGATATTTATTTTTTATGAGAAAATAACGAGATCTGATATTAAATTTTTTCGCGCAATTAACAAACACTCAGACTTATGATTAGCTCAAGACGAAATGATAACACATAAATAGCTTTTATGGCACATTAAATCCCAAGAAGAAGGCTAAAGAACTCAAGTAAATGACATCAGTTTTGAATGCGCTTCAAATTCATTTTCTCTCATCATTTCTATATTCATAAATAATAGTTTTCCATTGCATTCATTTGATATGTTATGCAATACAGTAAATATTTTCAGTTTTTGAGTTGTATGAGCGCGAGAGAGAGAAAGAGAGAGAAAGAGAGAGAGAAAGAGAGAGAGAGAAAGAAAGAGAGAGAGAGAGAGAGAGGAAGAAAGAGAGAAAGAGAAAGAGAGAAAGAGAGAGAGAGAGAGAGAGAGAGAGCAAAAGGGAGGCGGAGGAGGAATGGAATATCGATCGATAGTTTTAGGGTTTCGTGGTTTGTCTTTGCTTTTGATAATAGCAAATATTGCCTCACAGTTTAGTGCCGTGTTTGAGAACGAATGGGGAAAAATACAGTACACATGCCTTGAGATGCATTTGAGATACTATAAGCGTATCTGAAAGTTATATAACTTACGAAATATACGCTTTACTATTCTGTATTCAGTGGAGAGAGAGATAGAGTATGAGAGAGAATGAGGGGAATCCAACTCTACTGAAGTCAAACTTTGTTCATCAAACTATACTTGATTTCTTTTTCCATGTGTTGGTTGCGAGAAGTTGTTTCATTATCACTATTTCTGACCATTGCAAGTGTCATGACCATCGAGGGTAAGTGCCAACACTTTCTATGTTTTCACAAACAATGAGTCGCAAATCTTTGATGTAAACTAATAAATGTCAAATGTTTGGTCAGAGGCTAACGCTTTTTTATCTCTACTTCTTTTGATATTAAGTAAATAACGCGTAAAGGATATAATCGTCAATAGAGTTATAAATGTTGACAGAATAGAAGTAACTTTAGATATACGAGAGTTTTTCTCTATTTATTACATTTTATTTGAAGACCATTTAATGCGCCATTCAATGTAATTTAAAGATCATTTAAGTGAAAGTAAACATATTGTGCGCTAAACTTTATTTGTTTTACGAAACATACCAAACAATTTAGTTCATGTCTTTTCAGTGATCTTTAATTTTGTTCACCCAACAGGTATTTATAATTTCAATTCAATCATAAATATTATTGAATCCATTTTCAAACTTAATTAGTGAAAGAATGTCAAGTTATAAAATAAAGTTTAAAAATTTATTAATTATAGCAATTCATGCGAAAAATTGAATTTTCCACTCATTTCACATAAAGTAAATGGTTTACATAAAGTCAAGTTTAGTTGATATTTTAGGGATTCGAGTTTTCTAAATGAGGGACCCCTAATCAGTAGTACGCGTACCAGTAAGTGGAACGCGGAAGGGTGTCTAGTGGTACGATTAAGTTATTTAGATTGTTCAAAAAGGGAATATGTTATATTTCAAATAAAGTCAAAAATATGGAAATCTGAGATTTAACAAATATTTAGTGATAGGCAAAATTTTTACCTAATTTAAAGTGGTACGCACATGAATCAAATTTTGAAACCCAGGTTCTACTTCTAGACCAGCTCATGCAGCAGTTCATGATAATAACATTTTTACTAAACATAGTTCTATCAATGGAAAAGATCATTACAGATGCAAAGATAGAAAATATAATGTTAGATTGTGTTTAACTAATAATGTGGTATCTGAAGTGCCAAACTCCGCAATAATCAACTCTTAATTTGAACTCGAATTTTCATTACTTATTTCATATTCACTTCGTCATTATCGGCTTATTCAACCGTTTTTAATATACTTTCAATTTATAACAATTTTATAATAATAGAATTTTGAAACAATTAAATTGAGTGTCTTTACTAAAAACATCTCATTATAACTTTGCTGATGAACCTATTTTAGTTTATTCTTCATTCAATTGAAATAAAGCTTCCTTTGGTTTTAGTGTATTTATGAGTTTGAAAATTGGATAAATTTTTTGGGAACTAGTTATTGAGGGGATTGAAAACAGGGCGCTGACGAAGTGAGAAAGGACGAATCGAGCTGTAGCCAAATAGTTGTAGTAAATCCTCCAAGAATTGATAGCAATCTATTTACTCATAGATTTATTCGTGAAAAATATCCTTTGTTTTGAATTTTACTTAACTTTTAAACATTAATTTCGGTTTAAAAATAAAATTTGCTTTAAATTCCTTAATATTAAATTAATTAAATATTTAGTTTCAATTTAGACATTTTGAGTTTTGACGTTTTGAAAAGGTGTCCAACAAATACAGTAATACCATTGATAAACATTGCATTTAAAAATTAAATGGAATGCCTTCAGAATAAGATTTAATTAAATTTTTTAAATAGTAAATTATTTATTTTGAATCTTACTCTTCTTTTTGTAAAGTTGCTTACACTAGTCTTCTAAAATTATTTAATTGAGTTGTAAACATCGCTAGTATTTAAAAAATGTTGACTTATTTTTTTTAAAGTGATAGTATTTTCATATTTATAAGTTAATAAAAATGGAAGCTTTATTTAAAAATTGAAGTTCAACAATTTGATGAACATTTATTATGCCATAAACAAAGTTTAGATAACTAACTTATGAGATCGAACTGTTTTTCTCAATTGCTTTTTTAGATCTGAATGTGCCTCTCAAAGGTGTTGTAATAAATTGAACATTTTCTTCTCAAACTTCATTATGTAGACTCGCAATATATGTGCTCAAAAACATGCAATTTTATGCCACTTGAATAGAATAAATAGCTTAAGAATAACCTTGAGTTTGCATTAAAGCTAAAAATAAATTCATTGGAATCATTATAATTTATTTGATATGATTTAATTCAAATTAAATTCGAATTCACTGAATATATTTTCCCTGTTCGGCATCATTCAAAAATGTAGATTATCATTTGCATAAAGATGCATTCATAGATAGCTTTTCAAATTCCAAGTTTTCAAAGCCTTTGAATTAAAAATCGTTAGACTATTACAAAAGTTATTTAAATCTTTTGATTTACAATTGAGTGCATTTTTGTACTATTCTGGTATAAACTAAAGGCGATATATAAGATATATACTTTAGGGTAATACACGTTTCTTATGTTAAACTAAAGGGAGGTAATGCAGTCAAGTCTATATGTTAAGAGCAAAATCGCACGCAGTTTACAACAAAATAGTAAAATAAAGTATTGAAAAAATAGTATAACTTTGTTTCCTTTATTACAGAACTTAAGCTAATACTTCAATTATGGTTCATTTTGTTTCATTTGCTTGGATTAAAACTTTTTCTAAATCATATTTTTTCTTCAGAAATTCAGTCACTTAAGTATTCGTATTTTTGAATAGAGCAATTGATAAAAGAGTTGCTGTACGACAGTCTATCCAATAAAAGTTGCATTAAAATAGGTTTCAAAACTTTTAGGTTAAAGTATCAAAGTTTAAGAGAAGCAACAATTGAATTATGTCAAAGTGCTTTTTGCCAACCTTTACTTTGTATAATACCTTACTATGCTTCATTCCACACATTGGTTGAGCGATGAAACTTTGAATTTATTATTATTATTCGATTATTTCAGCAGAAAAATTTATTAAAACTTTTCAAACTATTCAAACTACGCATACATTATCTGTTTCTTAATTAATATTAAAATAATTTCGGGTTTTTTATGAAGAAAAACGTCTAAAGTTAAAAGATTTCAAAACCTATTTTGGTGTGAAAATTTGAAGTTTCGCTCTACACAAAGTCAATCATTTAAATTTATTTATTATTTCAATACCTGTAATCACGAAGGAATTATTATTGAAAAACTGTTTCCAAGCTATTCAATAATATAAATAGAGATTCTTTTTTAATTTAGAGCATGAATCGAAGAATAAATAGGATGCGAAGATCATTACCACGTATCAGTTACTTTCTGTTGCGTTCAACTTATTGTATGGATCTTAAATTCGGGGGAAGGTTCAGCTTTTTTTGGTGTATAATTCAATTCGATTATTTAAAACTTCATATAAAAAGATTAAGCCCGAATTGGACTTTAGGTAATCAAAACTCATAGAATTTGAATGATAATTTTTTCAGAAAATTTAATCCATTTTTAAGAGTTTCCTTAAACTTTAACTAAACTTTTCCTGAATTTGGTATATTTGGTCCCAACATTTCTCTAAAATGATACAGTAAAAGAACTTCTGCTAAATAATGGTCCTCAAAATGTTTGTTTTACATTTAAACTAACTGTACTATTGTATTTGGCTCAAAATCAAGGGCGGGTCAGATTTTTCCAAATCTTTATGGGGTGCAGACCCGTAAAGAGCCCTTAGATGACTAAGACAGGTTTAGACCATGAAATTATCATTTCTTATATCAAAGTTTGAGATATACTTGAAGTGCTTAATTCAACATAAAAAACAATTTTAGGGAAAGAACCACTGAAATTGAGTCGCTGTGTCGCCAACACTGTTTAGAAAAGTGTAAAAATTCCTATTGATTCCGATGCTCTAGTTTTTAGGTTTCGTAATAAAGATAAAAAATAAATTTACGTTTTATGTTTCGAATACCGTTGAAATTATAGTTTATGAATAACAAACTTTTTTATTGACTTGTTCCACAGTATAAATAGTAAGGAATTATTATGGATTCAAAGCTTATATTAAAACCTTGTACTTTTAAAGTATGATTTTTTAGTTGGATCAAAAATAAACTACAACTATTGATAATGTCAGGATAATGTAACCTTTAAAAGAAATCAAAAACTTCTGAAGAGACCATATAACTTATTCACAGTAATGTAGGAAATCATTGAATAAATACACATTTAAACTAACATACATGTAGTATGAATTTTATTCATGCTAAACAGCAGTTGAATTGTATAATCATGAATACGAAAAGAATTTTGCATGTTTTGGATCTTACTATTAGATTTTTAAAATGAATTAAAAGAAAAAATTTAATAAAAAAAAGTAGATCACATGCAATTACTTTGGTAATTATTCATTGTAACATTAGATATACTTTAGAATCCCTGAACGGATTAAAACTTGTATTGCGTTTTCTATCATAATTCATTAAGTTTGTGTCGTTCAAACTGTCACTTTATTTGAAAAGGTGGTTTAAAAACTGCAATAACTTGATCCGCACCCATCGTTTTGCATGATATTTTCTCATATATTTTATTTTACGTTTTTTGAAAAGTCTATTTGAATCAAACTAACAACAAATCACTTTAGAGTAAAATTTTTCTCATTGTATTTATTGTGAGTTGCGATTAATGTTATTCTCAGTGAAGATTAAAAAACACGGAAAACAAACGTTTTCTGTTTGTTAAGTGGGGCAGAGAGTACAGTATAGGTTACTGGAGAAAAAATAATAAAAAATAGCAAAAAATGTTAAATTCAAGAAATCCACGCGATTTTTCGTACCACTTGTAGTATTATTACTATCTATTGTTAACATTTTGCTTTCATCGTGATTAAAAGCGCAACTCTACAGGAGCTTTAATATCAAATGAACACGCGATACGATCCTCTCTTTATATAGTTTTTTAGTCTAGTGGACGACAAGATTAAATGCTCTTAGATTTCAAATAAAAGCAAACATCGCTCATGAAATAAACTCTCTCACCGCCGATGTAAACCAGTGTTGCGAAAAAAGTTAAGAAACTAAATGGCAAACTTTGGGACACTATTTCTTTCTTTCTCTCTATAATACATATAACTTTATGTGAAGGCTTTTAGTAATAATTGCTTTCTAGCCATCGCTAAGGATAAGAGTTGAAGGTTTAAGGGCTCGGAACTCAATTGTGATTTAATTATTGTAATAATATGTTTCGCTAAATGTTATTTCGATCAAAAAATATTTGAAGTGCATTCTGATTATCGATATGGTTGGCATACGAGAGTCCCATTGCATTACTTTAATAACTTCTACAAAAATGCACTTCAAGTTAATGTAACGAAACGCACAAATTATTGTTTTTTGATGCGATTCAACAATAAGTCAACAGAAAAGACTATCATATTCTTTGAGCCCATTTCTTATATTATGATGAACTCAGATAATGACTGTAAAGTTATAGAGAGTTTATACTTCACTATAGAGTAAGACTTCATTTATGAATAAAAACTAATGTCATCCTTTTTTATACTACATTAATAACTTGACTCAATATATGATTCTTGTCTACAGATGTTTTGATTGAAAAGATTATTGCATTAATTTTTAATAACATATTTGCATAATAAAGCAATAATACCAGATTTATCTCATGCAAACACCAACTGAAAAGTAATATGAATATTAGGGTTTCACTTGACCGGTAAATGCTTTTTCCGGGAAATTTAGTTTCCATTTGCCGAGAGCTCATTTAACTATTTTTAATAATAAAAGTTCACAAAGTGTCCTTAATTTTGTTATTTTGGACGTAAGAATGTGGTTACAATTAGTTTTGTCCAAAAGCTGTTTTACTAAGCTAATAGCTCATTTAGCCATGTATCAAATAATGAATTACTCTCAAGTACTCAAATATTCACTTTACAAGTTTATCAGGAATTTCGATTGGATGAAAAATCAGTTCAAGTCAGGCTAAAATATATGTGTCTAATCTAAAACATAATGCAACTAATCTTGAAATAGTTTCGCCTTTCACTGACATGACCTTTGCCTTCCAAGCCTAGCGAGATACCGTGCGTCAAACTCCAACCTAACCTAACATAGACTCCTCAAAATAATTTAATTCAATTTGATATTAAAGTTGAATTCAATTTATGTTGGTTTTCATTTATTTTCAAGTTTGAAAATGGAATATTTTTTTGAGAATTGGTTACTTAGGGATTGAATGAAGGCTTTGGACAAAATAAAGTGCTCCCGAAAAAAGAATTAACTCAAATCAAATTTATGTTTATAATGAACTTTTATGCCTTTTCTCAAATTGAAAAGTTTAAGAAAAAACTAAAAATCATCAATTCGGGTAAAGAAACGGAATTCAATGCATTATTATGTTTTTTCAATCTCTTTTCATTATCCAGAATTAGAGAAAAGCGATGAAAAAATGCTTAAAAAGAGCTGAAAACCCGATCGAAATTTTTTCCTGCATCCCGTTTTACCCAAGATGTGAGGTAACCCTAATTAATATATAACTTGGTGTTCTTCTTGTTACTTGGGTATCATTTTTTAGATTATAAATAATTAATTTGATATTCTTTTCATTTACTTATTTTATAATAAGATAAAGGTATGTCTAAAAGATAGAGCTCAATTTTCTTTCTCTATAACCAAATAAAACAACTTCTAATCAATTGGTTAACTTCACGAAACTTTTATTTCGAAATTATACTGAAATACTGCAAGTTTTCAATATAATGGTATTTTACCTTAACTTGAGAGATAGTAATAATAATAAGTTGAGACAATTAATAGAGAGCATAGTTAAGCGATCGTGAAAGTTTTTACATTAGAAAAAGTGAGTTATAGTATGTTAATTAATGAGAGCTACAGAACAAGAGTAATTAGTTTCGTTAATAATAGAAGTAAAATTCAACATGAATTCTCGTTTGTGAGTTTAGCTTTAATTTATGAGATTTAATTTGCAATAAGAGCTGCATTTCTCAAAACTTTCTCCGAATGAACGACACTATTGAAAAATTGCATGACTCACAAAAAATAATTTAGTTGAGGAAAGAGAAGGAGTGCTTTTTTCTTAAACTCAAGTATTCAAAAAGACATGAAATGTACTAAAACCTGAAACAATCAGTTCTGTAGAAATAAAACTTAGTCGTAATGAATATTATTAAAGCTGCTATTCTTCGTCTCATAAAAATATTTTGTCATATTTTGAAGAATAAACTACATCAAAAGGATTGACATATTAATTGGAGAAATAAAGTTCACAATATATAAGTTCTATTGAAATACTACGTAAAAAGTTATATAAAGTGAAATAATTACGATAGAATTCGAGCCACGTTTTTGCCTTTTGATATAATACATGCCATTTGGGTCTTTCGAGAATGAGAGTTGAGCTAATCTTACGAATACTTTCAATTGACAGATAAAAGTAAATGAGAATCGAGCGATTGTTATCTAAATGCTCGTTAGGCAATAGTAAAGTTATATATAACTTATGTGTGCCTTTACTTTTACGCTTTCAGGAATGTTTTGCACCAAATGAGAAATGTTTAATGAAAAATGATACAAATTAAAAGATCTGCTCTAAGATTAATCTATGTGTAGATTTTCAGCTTATAAATGACTTTTCATAGTAGTCCTATCAAATAATACAATTTATTCTTTAATAGCAAAAATCACAATCAAATCACACAATAGTCAAAAAAGACAATAATATGTGATAAATAGTTGTAATTTTCTGTATAATCAACTTTTATTGATTGCCTCAAACTTACTGTTTGAAAGGAAAAAGTTTAAAGAAGTTGTGTTTGAAGGGAAGTAGCGATCAGAGGCTTCAACTAATTGTTTTACATAACTGAGTAGGGGTTTAATCATAAATTAAATTCCAATTATAAAAAACTTCAATGAATGTTTATTTTCTAAGATTTCATAACGAAAATAAACGAAGTTAACCAAAAATAAGTTTTAAGTTATTACCACATCATTTGTCTCTAAGATTGAAAACAGATGTTCTGTTTCTGTTTGTGAAAACGGAACTAACATTTCAAGTGCTTAAAAATTATCAATTCTGTTTAATGTTATTTATTTGAAATTTATTCATAACTAATTAATTAAACTGTGTAAACACATTCGAAACGAAATTTTGCATCAATTGATAAATAAATGACAATTCGTGATCATTTTCTTTTAATTATCATTTGATTAATTATCAAACATTTTATTCATAAGTATTGAAAATAAGTAGTAAATAATCAAACACTTTTCATGTCATTAGGTTTTGGAAAAAGAACGTTAACTCGAGGTTAAGTGATATAAGATAAGGTTCTTTTTCTAAAACCAATGATATATACTTTGAGAAAAGTTAAAACTTTGGTCCGTTTCCGCAAAGAGAAACTGATCTATCAGAAGTGTCATTCTATTAATCAGATTTCAGGGTATTTTCTTTGAATCCTGATTTATATTCTGTAAAATGTTTATTAAAAAGTCATCTATATTTTTATTGAATAGAGAAAACTAAAAGCATAGTCAGTATTTGAAGTGAGGCTGAGCGGGTGGAGGTGTTTTACAGACCGCGGACAGCAGGGTATTGACCCGGACCACCCCGCGATCCCTTAATATTCTTAGAGCTGAACCGCCCGGACTGCGGGTGACCCACAAATCAATAATGATATTAAGATGAGTAGAAATGCATATATTATGAAACATACAAATAAAGTTTTACTCATTTTCTTTTAATCTCAATCACTTGATTGAAAAGGAACAGAGAGTGAAGTTTCATTTAGAGGCAAACATAAGATCATAGAATAATTCAAACCTAATTCCCTTTCTTTCATATGATTTGCAGGTTTAGAGCAAAATATTATATTCATGAATGTATAATGCATTGCACTATCGCTTAAAACTAATTCTGTAATTCAATGCATGGAATGATTACTATGAATTCTAATCATTTTCATTAATGAATTTGTCTATTGGTATTTGAGTTTAGAATTATATGAAATGAGGATCTGGTCATAGCGGGTAACCTGCGGGTAAGAGATTGAGGACTGCCGGGACCGCGAACTGCTGACGGCGGGCAAACTGAGTGATCGGCCCACCTTTAATTTGAAGGGTCAAAGCCTTCATATAAACTTCTGGTGAATCTAAAATTGAAAAATATCGAATTAATGCTTAAATTACAGAACTTTTTTGTTATCTGGAAATTTCTTTCGCAAATTTTTTATATAAAAGCATTTCTTATAACACTTATGTAACCTACAGTAATACTAATTCGTATTGAAGAATCGTTACGAATAAAATTTCTATTAACTAAACAAAGTTTTACCCATAAATAGGCCTAATTAACATATTTTATTTTAATTTATTTTTTCGAATTCCAACAAATTTATGAAAACGGGAATAAATAGTTTATTTTGATGAATTCTACATAAATGTTTTGTACTCCAAACATAAACCAAATACAGTATCGTGAAAAAAGGTTTATTGGTTAAATTTGAGTTTAAAACAAAAGGCTTGTCTTAATATAGTTTATATATGAAGTTATGCTTTTTGAAAATAGTTAACCCACAAAACCTTTTTTCACTACACTGTACTTATTAGAATTTGGCAGTGCTATGATTTCATTGATAAAATGCTCTGTCCTATTGTGCGAATGACTTGACTAAATCATTATCAAATAGAGCTTCATTTATGCTATTTAAGTGAACTTATATTTTTAGTACAAGAGAATCAAGAGAATAGAGAATTGGTTGCATTCATTTCAATGAAAAATAAGAATAACATTTAGATTACCGATTGATTAAACTAAATAGTGTTAGTGCTTATCTGAACACAAATTAGGCACAAAAACATTAAAGCAAGTGAGTGCCAACTCTTAAAGCGCAAATTTGATTTCGTGGGACTGAGAAACAAACTTTTAGCTAAAGCTGACAATTGAGAAGTTTTCGCATTTATGGATAAAAAGCTCACAGCGAATCATTTTGGTAGAGTTGCTACTTCTCAAAGTGAGGATTTTCATACTATAGAGAAAGCTTTATTTGGGATTTGTGAGCATTTTTTCTCTACTTTAATGCACATATGAACCTCGTTTGTGAGTTTTTACATCACGACTGGTTTACTAGAGGCTACAATAGCTTCTCACTATAATCTATAGTAAAGGCTAACTGACTATAAAACCCGAAATCGCATTGAATACAACAATCTTCACATTCACAGATATCATACACTATTACATATACATAAGAGTTTTGAATTTTTACTCAAATGTTAAGAAATCCTTGAGGCAATCGTGAGCTCATTTATAGCAACCAAATTGACGGAAATGTAAGAAAGATGTGTCAGCAAAATGATGAAAAGCATATAAATATAATGGCAAATTTGTGTACAACAAAACTTAAACTCAAAGTTTAGTACTTGTATACTGAACAACTTACAGTATAGTCATGTTTGATGTAATAATTATCTCAATTTTAGAGCTTCAGGTTTGAGTGAAGTTTTTTTTGTTGCTGAAACAACATTTAGCGTATAAAATATTCCAAAACTTTTACAGATTATAAGTTATTCCTTCTCATAAGAATCAAATGCCGCAAAGTTACAAATGACCTCTCGAGTGGATATACTGCAAAATTGAACTTCAAAATAATCATTTTTTTTATTTTATTAAGTTTTGAGATCAAATAATTAAAAAAATATCGATGAACATCAATACATCGAACTTTCTTTAAACTATAGAAAAAGAAATATGAAAAACTTTCTCTATAATAAATGACATATAAGTCAAAACAATATGAGAAATGAAACTAAATGAGCCCTGAATTTGAACTTTACTTTGTTGATAACTACTTGTATTGTCATTATATTTGTAAAAAACAACCAAATTTTGAACATCCTTTTGAAGCATAATACCTTCAAAAGTAAAGTAATTTAAAAGTAAACTTATCCCAAAGTGATTTTCAGCTATTGATTATGAATAAAGATAAGTTAAACTTAATCTTTAGGCTCAACAAGAAAAGCTAATCGCTCACAAAAATGGTCAACGACTACAACTCAATCATCAATAATATTTGACAAAAGTTGTAGTATTAAATCATTTGATTCATGCCTCAGAAAAATCCAAGAAGTGACACAAAACAGTAGTTTGGCGTTTGCATCAAATAAAAAAGACTTGACCACTGCGTGCAGGTATGACAAACGTAGGTCTATTAATATAATAAAAACCTTAACTTTAATATTGTTGAGTAAAATAAAATAAGTGTATGAAACAAACTTGAAATGGGCAGCCATAAATTGAAAAAGAAAGTTCTAACAAATGAATTTTAGGACATTAAATTCTATATAAAATCTGCTTAAATTTTTTTTCATTCACTTTTTTGTTCTGTGACAGGAAATTAAAGGAAGGCGACACCTGCGCCGAAAATCATATGAAAAACTGCACGAACAAAAGCCAAAAAATGCTATTTCAAGAGATTGTACGTGGAACTAAACAAGTACTCAACTCATTGTGTGAAACGGGAGATTTTCAGAATAGTAAGAGTATTAAGCTTTTTGATTCCGACCTATAATACAAGGGATTTACTATAATATTCACTTGTGAGACTACATATAGTCGGCTTTACTTTGAAAGTAATCAAAAATTTTAGAAACAATAAAAAATGTTAGAAAACTTTCACTTTTTTCAACATAAAAGATTAGTGTTCCGTTTAAGCGACACCACTTTTGCATAGCACTAAACAACTTATAACTGCATATCCTTTAAGTTATTAAATGCTTTTATATGATAATTAATTTTATAAAACGTCATTCGCATCATTGATCAAAATTCTCATTTTATAACAATAATAATGCAAACATTCAGATCGGCGTTGTTTTTAATTTTTTTCGGTTATTAATGTTCACACCCTTTCTCTTGAGATTTTAAAATATGAAACATTTACTAAACGCCCCGTCGATAATAAGACTGAATAATAACTGTTTAACAAACATTTTTCTTATTATTCTCATTGTTTCCAACTTTAATCTCAAGGATTCATGAATTAAAAAGTAATTAAAGAAAATCATAGAATTTGTGCGAGTTTTTCATTCTGGAAATGAAAACTTTTTTTGATAAGAATAGCATTTTTAGGGATAATTTTTAAAGAATCGTCAGTATTATTTGATACATGGAGTCATAGAATTTCTTCAATTAAGTTACTTTTCAATGAATGAACGATAGGCTAAAAATATTTTGAATGAATCATTGAGTCAGGTAATCATTTATTTTTGGTTCATATAAATCAATACAAACTAATAAAGCGCTATCACTTTGAAGTTAGTTCTTTCTGCCCTACAGCAGGATTATCACACTATTCACAAATACTTCTGAATAACGTATTTCTTTATTTAGAATTATTTCTTTAACTAAATACAAATTGTATAATATTCAGTTCAAATATGAATTTACCTTAACTCACTCTCGAGACATAGTTTCTTAATATAAGCTCATTTAACTTTAGGCTTAGTCTGAGCTAAATTTTTATGTGGAATTCAAACTTATAGTCAAAATTATTACCTTTTTTCATTCACATTTTTTATTTGACTATTCAAAATATATAACTCGCGTCATTTCAAATGTGTATTACAAGTAGTTTTATATTAAAATGTTTCAAAAATTAAAGTAAATCTTATAAATTCAAATTTTATTCAAATACCCACTTATTTGTTCTTTTTAGCCCTAATCATGAGAAAAACAGAAGCTAACAGTTGTGAGCTTTAGCTTAAGCTTATCTGGAATCCTAAGAGCTCTAACTTAGCTTTTGTTCTTCACTATTCAATATTTGTTGAATTTACCTTTTTGTGTAATGAACCATTTCTTTATCGCATTTTCATTACTATTGACAACGCATGACTATATTATTATTATTCTTTATTAATACTATAACTCTATTACTTGTGTGCTCTAATCATATTTTTATTTGACTTTTCCATCTGATATATCAGATTATCTGCGATTCGCGCCGTGTTTCAAGAATGTTTCAATGTCTGAGGAAAAGTGCGCTCCAGTGCTCAAAAAATTTCAGAGCATGTCAGCCACTGTTCAAACTGGAGAAAACCTCGAAGAAGAATTGAAAAAGTTTTGTTGGTTTGTATGCTCTCTATTTTAGATAAACTATTATAGGTCTTATATATCTCTTTTGATCGCAAACTTATCGCTTTTTGATATTAATTCAAATATTTTGTCATTTTGAAAGCAAATGTAATCTCACTCAAAAAGAGTACAAATCAAGTGTTGAAATAATTAATATTTCAAGCAAAAAATAATAGTATTAGTCATAAAACATTTGCGTCATAGAATCTCTTATCAAATTCAATTCAAATAATTGCTACAGTCAACATCTTTCACTTCTTCATCATATTTGATAACTTTTATGACTTAAAATTATATGATTACAAAAATCATATAACATTTAGCATATAATTAAACTAAACTTTAGAAATTCTATTGCAGTGCATTCAGAGAATCAGTTTATTGTCAAATCGATTTCGTTCGTCGAGATTGTGGGGAAAGAGCGGTTCAATTCTTTGAGAAATATCTATCGGAAATATCGAATTCATTGATGGATGAGCACTGCGCCACTTATACATTTAGTGATAGCTGTAACCCAAAAATTCATAGTTTCAATAAATCAATTTCGCCCAATTGTTCCTCTTTTATTGTTATCTTAATCACAATTATTAGTGTTAAATTTAGTCACAGTTTTTATAATAACTTTAATTATTGTAATTCTAAACTTTTTCTGCTTTAAAATAAATTTCAAAAAATAAGATTTAATAATAAAAATTATTATAATGTTCACAAAAAGTCAAATTTAATTTGAAAATTTGTCATGAAAAACTTGATGTCTGTCAGCAAAGAGTAAAAAGTCGATTATTGAATATTTATTGATCACAATGTAATTTAATCATAAAAGTAGGAATGTTTTCATTTTATTCAAATCACGAATCATATGCACACAAACTTATAACCAAAATAAAGTAATGTGTTCTATATTACTACAAACGTAGGGTTAAGTCTTGAGTGAAATCTAAAATGCAGTTATCGTTGAGGGAAACGCAGCAAATACTGGGTATTATACAAACAATTCTTATCATACGTTTATGTCATGATTTTTTCCAGATATGCATCGAATACAGTGAGTTCTCGTATTTTTAAAACTATTTTAAGCTTTTAATTTCACAATTTTATAATTCACAAGCTATTCATTACAATATCAAAGCTAAGTTTGAAAGAATGGTTGACTATCAATATGTCAAACTGTTTATTTATACCATAACCCGCATATTACTAGAATAGCTCTAAAACATTTTCCATAGAAAAATTTGAGAAATTTTTTGCAGAATAAAATTTCTTACTCTTAATAAATATTACACATCTAATTTCGGCAGAAAAATGTACCAAATAAGTAGAGCCTATTTGAGTTGAAAATAATTTCTTAAGTAGTGTAAAACTTTATTTTTCTTGAATAAATTTTCAAAATTGAGTAATATTTGTAGATAACTATTATAACAAATGATAAGAGCAAAACATCAGTTATAAAGCTTATAGCTTATAGTTATAAAGTTTTTTCGCTTCAGAACTAATTAGCTTTATTAAAATTATATTAGTATATCCATGAAAGCTGTTATGTATTTGATCTATTGATAGTTAAAGTCAATTTTATCATAAAAAAAATAGTAAAACTAATAGTGAAAATATTGTATTTTAAAATAAAGTTTTTTCCGTGCTTTTCATTTCTAGAAATCAATAGTAACAATATTTAAAGAGGATTTACTGCACTTTTTTTTTATCTCAGGGAAAAGTTGATGTGTTTATGCATTTTGCCTAAAGTTGAGCCACAATTATTATTTATAGGGAATATATAAAAGTGAATCTTTCCAAATAGTATATGCGCTTCTTTTGTATGAACAAAACGCAAAAATAGCGTATATTTCCTTTGCTGGCATTGCATTAAAAAATATGAATTCTTTGAAGATTATGTTTATTTTATGAAGCAATTGACAAAAAGCATTTCTCTCAACCATATCAACATTTATAGATATAATTTAAAGTTATTAATGACTCATTTCTTCTTCTAAGTGAAATGCACTCCAATTAAAACAGTAAATGCAATCACTGTCTTGAAAAAATTAATTAAAAAACTTCTTTATATTGGACTGCAATGAAAATCCACAGATTTTAACTATAATAATAATAATATAGTATAAGTGGAGACGAAGGAATTCAAAGCAATAAAAAGCATTAATACGAAGGGGAGAACTTGATTATTAATATTTAAAGTAAGATTATTCCGATATACCACTGATGACATGAACATTGCTTGCATATATCGAAGCGCTTCTCTTTCTTTCTTACAAAAGGATACCATTTTAGATATACAATTGAGACCAATTTGTTTGACAATTACTATTGTTCTCGCGGGACACTAACAAATAGATGCTGCAATTGGTCTCTATTTGCTGATGATTAGACTCATTTTAAACAAAGTGAAACGAAGTGCTGTTTGCAATTGTGGTCATTACTAAGATATACTTGTACTCTATGCGATGTTCTATTGGAAACAATGGACAAGTAATGTTACTATAATTGGTATTACATTATTCCTAACTTATAAGCTATTAGTAAACACCAAAAGTAGATTTAGTTGAATCATGTGTAAAAAGTAGTGTTCAATAATTTAGCGAATGCTTTGACACGCATTTAATTAGTTTTTTATCTGCACAGATTCAACAAACACGCATCGCATTAATTCTATGCTTTTTCCTCAATATCTGCATAACTGCTGACAAGTGTGACCACTGAGTTGAAGGTTTACCTTATTTTCTCCTATTTCCAAATAGAATCGGTTTCTTCAAAAAGATCACAAAATTAAGATCTGCAAATTCAATCAAACTTAATATTATGTTTTTTCACTAATTAAAGAGTTCAAACTTTTAAAATAATTTATTTTTTATCATATGCAGAGTTGAGGTTTTAAGTGCTTTCATATGAAATGCTACCCGTATTGTTGTAAACCAGGCTTAGAAAAGCTTTTATTTTAATTTTATCAACAGTTTTAAAATAAGGTATATATTAGGAGATAAAGATTATTCAAATCAATGGAGTATTATTATGGATTCTGATTCTTCTTCTTAATACTCCTATAATAAAAATGTTTTCAAACAAAAGTTCTTTTAAATCAAACACTTTCTACTCAATTTTATATTATTTATTTGATGCCACTCACAGTCATTGTGATAATGAACTGGAATTTGAATCTAAATCCTCATAAGATATTTATTTATGAGTATTTTTCATATTTCAAACCAGTAATAATAGCACAAATATCTCTTTTCATTTATGATAATCAATAGCTTAACGTTTCGTTACAAATGTGCATAAGTTTAGCATTATTTGAATTCCATCATTGTTTGCATTTTTGAATAGCTTTTCATTTGTATTCTCTGTCGTTTATATACAATTGTAGAATAAAATACTTAATGTTTTTATATAAGAAAAGATGTGAATTGATGTTTAGGCTACAACTTCGCAATGTCTAAATTCAAAATGTTTAAGTTCAAAGTTTAACCAAATCTCACACAATTAAATTCCCTATTTTTCAATTTGTTTCTGGTCTACACGTAATTTATTCTTAAATTTGAAAATGAGATAATTATTTTTAGAATTAGTAATTTAGACGATTGAAAACTGAGTTTACAATATAGACATTTCGAAGTGCTCCCAATGTTTGACATGCAATGGATGCATAACTTATCTATTATGTAATATAACTTATATTTAGCATTTCAGCCAAATTGAATCATAACTTATTTGCAATAAATGAGTGCATATTTGATTAAATTTGACATTTTATTTAAAATTTCAAGAATTTAATTTTTCAACTACTTTATAAATACCTTTATGTAAGTCTAAAAAACATGCTTAAAATAGAAATTTAAATAAAATGCAAATTTTTTCAATCATACTTTTCTCGGTGGCAAATATTGCACACCTTTTCAAACAAAATGTGAGTTCAAATGACTACTACTGTTTTGTTGTCAATGCTTTTTGGGAATCTTCATTTCATTTTTATCACAAAGCTATGAATAAAGTCCTAAAATTGTATCTTCAAATAGGAAACTGTTAATAAGATAGTACTAGATCTCAAGATTTGGAGAAGACAATGAGACTCACAATTTGTTTGAAAGTGTGTAATATTTGCACCAAAACTAGTTGACAATCAAAATCATCTTTAATTTGTGTAAGTCTTAAGTTGTAATCAAGAAAAAAGTAAGAAATAATTGTAGAGTAAATGCTAATTTATATATATTTTTATAAGTTTTTGAGTAAATCATTTAAGTTTTGGTTTCAAACATCAATAATATATAACACAAGAATATTCTTCGAGTCAAAGAAATATAATTCATATGTATTATTAAAATTTAATATAATTCTAATGAAAAATTGGGTCATTTTATCATTCATTAAAGAAAGAAATAGAAGTAAAGCATGAAAATTAAACTGAAGACAAATATTTTGATTATAGCTTTTGCTTTGGCTGAAGAATTAAAAGCAAGCGATTCGTTAGCATTGGATTCAATGGATTTGGAGACAGAATAGTTGGCATTTTGTGCGAAACCATAACTTTGTGAATCGTATTTATCTATAGAATCAATCAATTTGTTTATATGAGTGGATGAAATGAGTTGAGTATCAGATTCTTCATCAGTGAGTGCATTGCAAACAGAAGTCATTAATGATTGATTGTTGTAATAATTGGTTTGTTTGTCATTTAAACTACTTCTAAGCTTTTTAGGCATTAAATTAAGTTTATTATCATTAAAGTCTAATCTATTGATTGGATTATTGAAAACCGTTTGATGACAACTGATATCACTCTTATCTACAATTTTAGTGAATAAATTGAAACAATTATTATGATTATCTTCATTACTGTCTTCATTGGTATTGAAATCAATATCTTGTTTGCGAATGACTTGATTCGAGTTGAATAAATCTTCTGAAAAGTAACACTCATTATAACTATGATTAGATTGATTCAAATGATTGACTGGTTTTATTTGATTTACGATTGATTGCAAATTAATTAAATTTATATCAATCTTATTGATTAAACTAAATTCATTTTCAACAATAGATTTCTGTTTTTCATCAATCATTTGACTCATAATTCATTTGATTGTTATGACTAATACTGAAATCAATTCATTTTCGTCGCAATCCTTCAAAATAAGTGCCACTTTTGAGACCTTTTTTCCGTATTTATAACTAATTGTGTCACTAATTATTTGATCACAAATTTTAAAGTTAAAAAATTTTCGTTTCGCTATAATTTGTGCCAAAATGTGACCATTTCTTAAATCACAAACTCTTTTAACTTTAATGTTATTCAACGGTCTTTTCATTAAATAATTATACAATTTATTTATACATCAAATAATCGCAGATTCGGTACTCATTTCCATATTATTTATTCATTTATTGTAATTTAAATTAATTTGAAATATTTTTTTATACATTTGAAAAAATGCAATTGACTTTCCATTGGTTTGAATGGATTCAATGGTTTGTATGAACTTCTTATTTGTAGCAAAAAATTGGCGGCAAAAGTGTTCATATGATTACAGTTAGAGTACAATCGCTTCACTTCACTCATAGATAATCTGCATTTGTTTTGAATGATATTAAACTACGATTTTTTTAATGTTATGTGTTTTAAAGGTATATTAAATGCTGTGATTTATGAAACATAAACAAAAAAGTTAACTAATATTTAGACTTACTTTTGAATGATTTAAGACAATTATCGCAAACATGCCTTCAATAATAAAGTGTCAAATATTTAAATAGTTTTTTTTAATAAACTAATAATAAATTAAACCAAAAATGTTTAATACTTTATCGATAAATTTGAAGTCGAAATGACATTAAATTATTATTTAATTTAATTTGAAGACAAAAAATAAAATGTTTTCGAAAAAATTAGTGAAAGTGTTTTTCATAATAATTAATATAATATTATCGTTAAGTCTTGTATTACTTAATAAATGGATTTATTCACGAATACATTTTCCAAATTTAAGTCTAACTCTAATTCACTTCATTTCAACATTTATTGGTTTATTAATTAGTAAATCATTGAATTTATTCACTCATAAATCGATATCAAGTATCAGTTCATTGACAGGACTCGGACTGACATTCGCTGGTTTTGTAGTATTTAGTAATTTATCGCTTGAATACAACACAATAGGAACCTATCAAATCATTAAAACACTCACTTTTCCATCAATTATTATAATTCAAACTCATTTATATAAGAAAGTGTTCACACTTTACGTCAAACTAACTCTGGTATGAATTACTTTAATTTGATTTTTAAATAACTTTATTTATAAATCTGATTGATTTTCATGTACTTTTGATTCTCCTATATATAAGTTATAAGCTTTTAATCCCTAAACTTTTGGCAATTGTCATAAACTTTTAAATGGTTGTCAATTAGATTCCATTAATATTTGGTGTTATACTGAACAGCTGTTATGACCTTAAATTCAATTTGATTGGAATTATTTATGCCTTAATTGGTGTAGTGGTAACATCTTTTTATCAAGTGGTCAGTATTTAATTATAATAGTTAATCAATCAATTTATGTCAAACTTGTTTAAAGTAATGTTAAACTTGTGTCCATTTTTTTGAACAGTTGGTGGGAGAGAAGCAAAAAGAATTGCATTTAAATTCAATGCAATTATTATTATATCAGTCGCCTATTTCTGCTTTTATATTGCTATGTATTATACCAATAGTTGAACCGCCAAATCACCAATTATTCACTGATAAGTGGAGTTTCTTTGATTTAGTGAGTATTTATTGTTTATTTGAAAACTTTTCATCTCAAAAATTAATTTAAAATCATCTTTTATTCAGTTTCTTGTGCTGCTGTCGGGTATTATTGCCTTTTTTATTAATCTATCCATTTATTGGATTATTGGAAATACTTCTGCCATAACTTATAATGTTTGTGGACAACTCAAGTTTGCGCTCACAATAATTCTCGGCTTTATATTATTTGATGATCCGATTAATGTCTCGCAATTCTTTGGAATTATATTGACTTCTGTTGGCGTTATTTTCTATACGTTCGTTAAGTTGAAAGAAGAAAAAAAGTATTTACCGGTTAAAGTTTGAACTCTTTGTACATGAATTAATGTGGACCAAAATTTGATAAATATTTCAATTATGCCATCATTTTTTGATATAAGTTTATCACAATTTTTAGCAAAATTTTTAGCAAATTTAAAATTTATTTGTTGTTTTTTCAATAAAGTTATTTAAACTCAATTTTTTATTTTTAAAATATAGACTATAATACAGTATTTATTTAATAAATTTCCATAATATTCATTAGATATCGATATTTAATAAAACTTTACTTCACTATAAACTTTTAAATACAAATCAGGTTAAAAATAAGGTATAAGTCCAATATAAACATAATTTTCTGTTTTCTATATTCAAACAGTTTTTATATTTATATTATTGTTCGGTTTTTATTCGAATGAATTTAATTTTTCTAAATAAATTAAAATAATTTATTGACTGTTCCACCACTCGTGCACTTCCCCAACAATAATATGAGCTCTGGGCTGAATCTGCAAATTTTTCTGTGCATTTTTACGTAAAGCTTCTTCGCTATCATTATCGTCATCACGTTCTGTCACAAGTGGTAATACTCGCGCTCGCATTTCATTAGGAGTCAAAAGTGTCTTTCGATTAGAGGTCATTGAGTCAGTTCTGGAAGCAGTCTTTGCATTACTTGTAGTGGTGGTGACCCCCACTTCTTCTGTGTCGGCCGCGGGAATATTGATTGGTAAAAGCGGTTCGTTTGTAGCGCGTAATGAATGTAATAATGAGAGATGTTGTTTTTCACGTTTGATTCTTCGCAGACATTTGTCCAGCCATGACCTGATGGTTGCTTTGGCCACTTCTTCCTCTATCAGGAATTCCAGTTCCTCTCGAGCTTTAATAGAAAGATTTGAAAAGTATTTAGAAATTGAGGAAATTTAATGTTTGAACAAAGTATACAGTAATTACCCAATAATTCTTCCAATTGTAGTGATTTTCTAATATCAACCGAACGGTAGGATAACATATTGAGTACGTCATGAAAAGTCACATCTTCTCCGTTGTGTAATCTTTCCATTTCATGACACATATGTTTGAATAATAATCTGTCTTTGTTCGGATCGACTTCTAATCTACCTTTCAATAGGCGTAAAACAAATCGAACTCTTGGGACAGGAATCATTCCTCTTTGTAGCAAATCAACTAAATTCCAAGTGTTCTGAAAATTTCTAATATCAGCATATGATAAGAGCGCGTCCTCTTCGTTAGAGTAGAACAATGAGAAATTCTCCATAATTATGGCAACCAATAAATTGAGAACAATATAAGTAATACAGACATAAAATGAACAGAAGAATGCGAGAGAAGCAGAAAAGTTTCCGCAATCTGTAGACCAATAATCACGACCTCGTGTACAAAAAGGTGGGGAAAGCATGGCGTCGTGCATGATTTTATTCCAATCCTCTCCGGTAACAATTCTGAATAGTGTGATGACTCCACTGGGCGCTGTCCTAAAGTTTGCGTGACGTGAAATATTTTCTCCAAACTTAACAGAACCAAATAGTATAACACCGGCCAAAGCGTAACATAATATTAATAAGAATAGACCCATAATTATAAAAAATGATTTATAAACGGAAACGGCGACCGTTAACATTAACATTTTAAGTGTCGCGTGTTTTCCAGTGATTGTGAAGAAGCGTAATATGACGACAATAAATCCAAAGGCATTGGACATTTCGTCCATTAATAAAAAATGAAGCGCTAACCATAAAACGCCTAATACTGTAACAAATAAGTCATAACGATTACGTCTTGACTGCCAATAACCGCGTGCTGTGAATGCGATCATTTTCATTAATACTTCAAATACAAAAATACATGTAAAAGCGGCTGATATTGTGGCCAAAGGTATTGTATGGGATTGTTTTGTATCCCACGAAACACATAAAAGTGATGAATTGGCCAACACTAAGATAGCGATCGCGCGCTTGAATATAATGTGTTGTGTTATGTCATAAATAATAGCTCGAGCCCTGTGATGATCAGGTCGTGGCGGTAAATGAAGAGGTTGTGCAATTTTAAGACGCTTTTTCAAATCACACCAACGCCTCTGGTCTACTGTCAAAAGAGCTGTTCCCTTATTTTCGCCATAATTAGCAATAACTACACCGACAAAAAGAGTCAATCCAATCATACATCCCAGAAATACGAATACATGAATATATATCGCGTGTAACTATAGATAGATATCAATTATATTCCTTAAGATTAATCATTCAATACAATGAGTTCATGCGTAAGTTTTTTTATATAAATGAAACAACATTTACAGGCGATAGTCTTGCAAGTAATACATCTCTAATATCGAGCCATCCTTTAAATGATAAAACTTCGAAAAGCGCTAACATTGCGTTTCCCAATGAGTCAAAATTAAAGCGACGGGGATTTGCCCTTTAAAAGCATTAGTTAACAGTTACTATTTGAAAGTTATAAGCAATTCACTATTCATTACAATATGAATTGTGTTAGTTTTCACACAAGTGTTAGTCATTGAAATTCAACAATGAATAAAATGCACTCACAATCAAATTCTAAATAAGTCTCAAATTCATAATATCTATAAGTTTTAATTATTATTCAATATATATGAATATTCATATAAGCATATTATTTCTCTTTCGCACATATTATTAATATCTATTAATACAAACTGATAGGAAACAAATTTTATGAAACTTAAGAAGAATCTGTTTGAAAGCATTTTTCATTATTCCGAATAAATTGTTGATATTTTTGGGCGAAACATAAGGAAAACAAAATTAAAAGTTAAACTTACAGAACCTACTCTTTCAACAATAATATCGCGATAATCAGAATATCCTTCCAATGAAAGTATTTCAAATAACGCTAACATCGCATTTCCCAATGTATCAAAATTAAAATTTCGCGGATTAGCCCTAAAACAGTTATTCGCCCAAAACTTTACTAAATGTTTATCGATATAAAATATATGGTTTTTCAATTTTTGCATAAATTAGGTTTGAGTTGTTCTCTCACAAAACCTCAATAATAAACAACTTTATCTTTTTAGATGTTTAATTAGACGTTTAATTTTTTTAAAATTTAGTTCAGTCTAATCCTCTAAAGTTGAGATCAATTACTTTTTTAAATAATTCTTAATAACAAGAAGCTTTGATTCTAATGCGAAATTCATTAATTTAAATGACATACCAAACTCTTGGGACTAATATAACAGGCATCGATTCGTTCTGATTTTCTAATTTCATTCGTGTCACGTGAACGGGTCTCTTGAATATTCCAACGCAATCTTTCTATTGAAGCCAAAGGAATCCAATTTAGAATTACAGTAATAATTAAAATAATAATTTTTCAGTTTTCTCATTATTTTTCTTCAATACTAAAATATTGTATAATAAATTAATTAAAGAAATGTTTTTCCTAATGGCTATAATAGTGAGAAATATAGTTATATCAAAATGAATTTTCAATATTTTCTGTAAACTGGTATAAAATGCATTTTTCATGCTGTTCTCAACTCATAGTATTTTATAAATTGAATGATTTGCATTTTTGTTGGATAATTAGTTTCAACTCTTCAATTGGTGAAAGAGAAACCATTTGTAAAGTTGAATTTATAAATTAGCCAAAGCTTTTCTGTGAGCTCTTATACCTTTTTGAGAACATGATTCATTTTCAACTCAATTCTTATCTAAAATATTTACAAAATATCCAAGAAAAGTACAGTATTTAAAAATTTTGGTTTTATTAGACTGAATCCAGACCTTTAATCCTAATAAAGTTTGGATTTAAATCAAATAAATAAAAAACATGACTTACTCTCTGACTAATACTGGGATCATTACATCTGGCAAGAAGTCCACCAAACATATGAACTCCGACTGAGGCGAACACGAATAGTAAAACAATGAGAAGAACTGAAACCAATGCAATCTCTTTGAATCCTCGACACAATTCGTAAACAACTTTCCTCATGTGTGGCACTAATGAAAAAATTCTCAGCGGCCGAACACAACGCAAAACTAGTAACGTCTGCTGCCAAGATTGGGGCGGGACATGAGACGGCATTACTATTACAAACACTAATGAAACTCCAAATATGGCGAAATCCATTATTCCTGCGACATGTGCTAACAGTGCGTTAGGAGTGAACAGAAGTCCATCGGCCAGTGTTTTGAGTAAGAGTTCAATAGCCATAGCTATTACAAAAGTATATTCTGCGACACTAAGTGCTGGTGTATTATCAACACGACTTGTTCCCGTTTCGCACATCATTGAAGCGCATGAAACAGTGGTCACAATAATCATAATCCAATCGCAATACGGAACTAAACCTAACAATTCATGGGCTCCTTTATATCTGACTTTTCTCTCTTTACCAGTAATGGGGTCTCTATTTTTGGGATCATATTTGGCACTTGTTATACTTTGACAGCACAGACGAAACCGTGATTCTCGACCAACAAGAAGTAGCGGTGTATCAAAAAAGGGATGATTTTCTCTGAGATCACTCTCGCGTTGTGTTCGCCTCATTTCTGCCTGTTGTCGCTTTCTCTGCAACATTTTGAAATCAAAATCCTGTCCGCGAGCAGTGCCACCACTTTCTAATCCTTCATTGGCCACTTCTTCCTTCAAATTACCGCGAACTGAGCGTCTCATACTTCTTCCATTAACTCTTGAAAGTCCTGCTAATTGTGTGGCAGAATCGCTGACTAATAATCTTTGATTATTTGAATCTGAAACGATTGATGAGACGTGAACTCGTCTTAAAAGTGGACTTGACTGACGTGTTTTCGATGGAGAAGTTAACAGTTTTAGTGGTATGTGTTTTCTTATGGTAATTTCGAGTCCATTTTCACTCAAACGTTTACCTGTAGGCGAATCTTGTATTTCACGTGAATCGACAAAACAGCGCATAAAAGAGTCGCGAACTTTAGGGACAGCAAATTCATTGCATGCCTTATGAACGCGAGTCATTTGAGGGGAATCTGGAAATGATTCAAATAAGCGAAGCCGAAGCGGTAACTTTTCATTAATCCCTGCCGATTGTTCTCTTGCTTTTAGTTGTTTTACTTTTTTTATGTCTTCGTCGAGCTCAAGATTATCGAGAATTACGGCAACGAAAAGAGATAACACAATCTGTTTATATGGAGAGTAAAGATTTCATTTGTTAAGAAATAATAAGAATCTGTAAGTCTTACCAAAGACACAAACAAGTGGTATAAAATGAAATAAATGGCAACTAATGGCCCAATACTACGACTCGATCTTAGAATAGTTTCATTCATGACTTCAGTCCATCCCTCTTGAGTCAAGATTTGAAACATTGACATAAAAGCCTTATTCCATTATAAAATGAAGGGAAATTAATTATTTGTGAGTTGGAAAAGATTGAAGTTAGTCAACACTTACTTCAGGAAATGATTGAAATTTAGTGTATTCATATTTAGCTAAACAGCAAAATAATTGCATTGATATCGAAGAAGTGACAATCAGTAAACACATTGTGAATATGATAAGTGAACCCAACTTTTTTCCGGGACCAAAAATTTTGTAAACAAAATCTTCTAAAACTGGTGAGGCTTTGATTAGTCTAACAATTCTCAATACTTGAAAGTAAACTAAAGGTGCGCTCATATAAAGCGGTGGTATTATATGAAGAGTTGAGCCGCAAGCCAACAATAGCTCTAATTTGTGAAGAGATCGACGAATATATGAACGATAGCCATAACACCAAACTTTTAGGGCAACTTCACAGTCAAATAGTATTGTAAATCCCACTTCTAATGGATATAATGTTTTATAAAACTCTTCTCGGGGTCGACCCGAATGCTCAAACTTAACACTTGCGCCGACCATAGCATTGGCCACAATGACAATCATAATAAATATTTGAAACGAAGCTGTAGTTATGAGAGCTCTAATAATACGGGGTGCGCGAGACTCAGTGTCAGAATCCGTTACTTGAATTAAACGCCATTGAGTTTCACCGACTAATGTGGATGGAGTGGCCTCTGTTGTGATCTGCGCTCTTTCGCCCCACATTTGCTGGAATTGCACACGAATTTCATTGAATGTTTCAGTTATGACAGCAATGAAGACATTCTTGACGAGCCAGGCCAGGAAAAATATTAGAGTAACAAAATATAGGGCAGCTCTAAATGCATCCAAAGAATCCATTGCCGCATACATAACATGACTCCACCCTTCTTGTGATGCCGACTGATAAACAGTGAATAAAGCGTGCGCTAAATTGTCAAAACCTGAATAACCGCTTGAATTACTGATTTCAACACAAATCATTTTTGGTGGGCACTGATGTCCACGTGATTCAATTGGTGAACAGTATGTGTCAGGTATTGCTAAATGTTGTATTGATGGCAAATTATCTTCAGAATAGTTTGATTTAATGACGCAGTGATGGTCTAATCGAGAAAAAAACTGAACTCCCAATAAACCAAACAGTGAGAGAAAGAATAAGAAAAAGAGAGTCACGTTATATATCTGTTGCGATGAACGCAAAAATATTTGCGTGATTCTGGCCCGAGGCATTGAAAATGATAAGAACACTCGAACCAAACGAACCATAATCAATGGTCGCGGGGCTCGAAGTATAGATGTCGGAGAAAATGGCTTTACATGACTTGTGATTTCAAAGATGTGAAGTATAAGTGATAAAAACAAACAGAGCAGCATAAAGGCGTCAAACTGTGACCATCGGTCGTGTGAATACTGTTTCATTCCTCTCTTATGAATTTTTGATATAAACTCCGCGGTAAACACAAGCGTTACGAATATATCAATAATAAATGTTATGTAAAGCAAAAGAGGCGCGCGATTGAAGGTATACGAAGTGTTTAGTGATACAGATACTAATGATAGAAATGCACAGAATCTCATGAATCGCCGAACGGAAACACTTTCCCACCAGAAAGTGGTCGCACGAATACATTCTTCAATTTCAGGTGCGAATGAAGTTTCACGTAATGATTGTTTTCGTCCTAACATTTTGAATATTACTCTATTTTTGGATCACTTTCTTAAATGAATTGAAAAATTTGATGATAATATGGCGTCAATACTGTGCAAAATATTGAAACACAGCTCAAAGTGTCGATCGATTTATTTTAGTTTATTTACATTTGGTTTAAGAGTTTTTGGCGACGCCTGCGCTCATTAATGGATAACTTGACTTATCTTCCTCTGTGTCTTAGCATTGATGCTAATACGATATCATGTATTTTAAAAATGCTTTTCATCAATAGGAAAAGTTATTTCAACATAAATCACTCCAATCAAACCTTTTTATTCTAGAGAATAGCAGTGCTTTAATTTTGGTTTTGTCAATACCAAAGTGGATCAAGTGGACATCACATCATCACCATTTTTAAGTTATATTAACAATTTTTCAACTTTCATTTCAAAAAAGTTATTTAATTGTAGAAATCCACTAAAACATTTTTCGTTCTTTAATTTTAAAACTTTGTCGAGATTTTTGTAATTTAAGTTTGAGTTGAATAAAAATATAATAAAAAATAAAAAACTTGACAATGTATGCAGTATTAGACAGAAGTCAGTTTTTCAACGAGAAGGGGTTCATCTGTTTTACTCCTTCGATATGATATTCCTTCGACAGTATTTTCATTTTTATATTCCTTCAAAAAAGAAACCATTAATAAATGCGTGTGAAATGTCAATTTTCTTACTTTTTCATTCGATGGATACATTTCTGTGACTTGAGTGCAGCCAAATAGATATCTAGAAGAAGGACTCAACAAATTTTGATCGACTGTTTGATTTCTTTTACCTGTTAATTTTATTTAATAATTAAATAATAGCACAGGTATTCATATTCTGCCTAAATATTATACAGACCAATGCATAAACTGAAGAGCGCGCCAACAATGATGGATACAATAAATCCGATGACTGACATTATTAAGTAAGAAACATGAAAAAATCTTCCCATTCCTCTGATCATTAAAACAAGAAAATTCATTATATTTATTAAATTGAATGATATTTTTTATACTACTATTGAAAGAACAATATATTGAATTCATACTCAGGATTGTCATAAGATTCAATGTATGGAGAAGTGGGCAAAGCATGAAGTCTCGAGTAAACTTCTGTCAGTACATCAGACGAACAATTATCTAAGGTTGTGGGTAATGAGACTTTGGGTCGTGGGATAGCCAACGATCCGATAGAAAATAGTAAACTAACTATTATTCCACATATAAATCCAATTAATGTGCCCTAAAAATGATTAATAACAAACTAAAGATTATTTGTCAATAAATTACTTTTATATAATATGATTACTGGTGATGTTGCATAAGGAAAGAAAATGCCTAAACTGAATATTGCAAAGAGTGGCCCAACCATAGAGCCAACCAATGCCATCGACGCTTGGAGTACAGTTCCAACATTACCCACACCAAAAGACATTGCGATTGCAAGTAAGCCGTAGGCCATCGCTTCATATTTATTCAGTAAAAATATTGAATAGAATAAAATATACTCTAATATAATACTTGTATATTATGTATAATTACCGATCAATTTAGTGACAGTAACGGCCTGTTTCTCATTTTTCAATTTAATTCTATCTTTAAGTATGTCCTCCCACGTGACCGCTGCCAATGCATTAAAGCCAGACGATAGTGTGCTTTAAACACATTTAAAAAGCATAGCATCATGTAAATATATGTAAATATTTAATGAAATATTTCAATTAGTCAATTATATTCACCTCAAAGATCCACTGAAAACACACGCAACGAAAAGTCCAGGCAGTCCTGGATATTTAGATAGTGTGTCCATTACGAAGTATGGCATCAGCTGATCATGTCTTTCAATTAATCCAAGTGTTACTGGATCGCAGTTATGATACTTGGCGTATATAACCATTCCACACAATATAGCCATTATGGATAATATTATTAGTCCCGGAAGATTCCAATAAAGAGTACTGTTTCAATGAATGAGATCAATGTTTAAAAGCAGAATGTGTGAATGCAATTATGAATAATAATTTGGAAAGTCAAACAAATACCGAAAAATCATTATTAAACTCATTCATTAGGAAAATTAAACTTTTTGTTCAAATTCTAAAAATTTTAATAAGATCATGATTCATGAAATAGGTTTATATGAGTGTTAACATAAGTTAAAGTTTAACTTCTTCAATGGGTGGCTCACTGTAGGGGTGGATATACAAAATTCAAGAAATGCATTGAAAAATGCAAGTAAAGTTATAAAAACTATCTATTTTAATTATTCAGTTCAACCAGATTTTTACAGATTCCCGATTTGACTCCCACCTCAAGTATTGGACTGCACAAGTCTGAGTCCAAACATTTAATATATTGCCCTCTGATTATATATAACTGATTTGGTGTTCATTTATTATCAGCTTTTTTATCAGAATACTAATAGTTAGCGCTTTTCTTTATTATGTGTGAAATAAGAGCAAAACTTGGATTCCCAAAAGCGATATCTATATTTTGGTACAAATAAATACATGCCGTTTAGCCTTTTTAACCGATCCCATACTGCAATATCTTTGAACTTGTGTTTGTAACACACAATAACACGCTCCCCACGTGACTGTCGTGCCTGTTATCACATTCCAGAAGTTATCGTGATTATAGAGATCAAAATTCATGCTGAAGAAATACCAGTACATAATGAAAATTTTTATCCCAATAATCATTGAGATAAGTTAATTTGAAATGATGAGAATACTTAAAGAATATGAGTCTTCCCCCTCTTTGATTGATACGCCAGGTCTCTGCTAAACCTCCGACTTCGAGTGATCCCTATTTTATAAACTCATTCGTTTAGTGAGTCAAATGAATGATGTAATCATGAGAGATAAGTATTTACTTGAATGATAACCATAATGACTCCCAAAAACATCAAAATACATTGCAAAACATCCGTCCAAATGACTGCTTTGATTCCACCCTAAGTTATGTTGTAATATAAGTTATAATCTGTTATTTCATAACTCCATAACTTATAACTACTGTATGACGGAAAACACTTATGATTCAAATTATTAATCGAGTTGTTAATGATAACACATTTTTATTTATTAATAATTGAGTCAATTATATTTAAGAATATGATAAAATATACATAAAAATGAAATTTTCGAATACTCACAATTGAAGTATAGAAAGTACAGATCACACCAACGACTAGAATGGATGTAGGAATTGATAATGGAGTAACTGATAAAATAAGTCAATAAGATTTATAAAAAAAATAACTCAGATTAGCATAAATTTTTCTCAAGTATCTTGTTTACCAGAACTGAGAGCAAGTGATGGACCATATAATACAACTGCCATATAAGGCGTCTATGAGTTATTGCAAAAAAATATTTATAAAATATCAGTTCAATTGTTGCCTATTTTAAAATTTTTATGGTTTATAAGTTTAATAATACCGTCGCCAAAAGGAATCCAATGGTTCCCGCGAGACGAATATAGTTTGAATTAAATCTTTTGCCCAAATACTGATTTTAATAAGGAATTGATCACCGAATCAGATTTAGATGAAAAAGTTATTTTTAAAATTATTTTTCATAAAGTTAAGTTTGAATAAGAATTGTTTATTGTATTGCATCTAAAAGTTAGAGACAAGTTACAGATATGAGGTCTGCATTATTTCTTGTATTTATTATACAATATAATTCATTTGAATACTGAAATTATTTTATAGTTTTCAATGAAATCAACATAAGTCAGGATATTTTTGGTTTGTTTACTGACCTCATGAACACTAATTAAACCAATTCGATAATAAATAGGCATAAAAACTTCAGCAGCTAAGACAACAGCTATAGTTATGGAAATTATTTGTAATGAATATTGAGTTCCGACTTGATATACTTCTGCCGGTAGTCCTAACAGAGTATTAGTGGACATAAAACTGGCCACAAGAGAAAGCGTCACTGGAAACATTCCTAACTTTCTATTGCCAGTAAAGAATTCACTATTTGAAGCATTTCGACGACTTTTCCACGCGAAGAATACGCCGATTAATGACGAAGCGACTAATAAACTGGTGAACACTAAATAGTCAACTATTGAAAAGTTTTTATTCAACATTATATAAAAGCAGTTTTTATTTAAAATATCAACAGAATAATCTATAGTATGAACAAATAAAAGTCACTCATCAAATAAATAGAAAAATTTGAATAAATAAAAACGTAGCTATAATTTATATTTAATAAGCATATAAAACTTTTGATCGAATTCGGGTTTAAGAATAATTTTTTAAAAGTGATTAATAATTTATTATTTATGAGTTTCTTGTTTTCTAACACTTGAAGTTTCAATTGTTTCAAAACCAAATGGAATCGAAGTCAAGTGCTTTTACTTGAAACTAATATTCTTAACAGATTTAATAACTTGTACGACTGTATTATAACTTATTGCTAAATACTACAGATCGGTTAATACACTTCTCGGAGATGCTCTTTATCACGTATAAAGTTCGAGAAAATTCTCATATCAATAGATAACAATTCCGAAAATTTATAGATTAGTAAATATTGGTTTTCTTTTTTATCAGCAGTTTTACATTTTGCGTAATCCTATATAGTTAGCGGTCTTTGCAAATCTAGAACGTCTATAGAAAGTGACACAGTTCTTGTGATAAAAGTTCTTGAGATGAAAAACATATTTAGTTTTCTTGATAATCCATTTTTAAGAGGTCATATGATTGTCGAACATTCAAACTGTAGTCAATTAAATAATTATGCACTAAAGCGAAGATTAATCAATGATTAATCAATTTATGTTCATAATGAGTGCAATTGTTCTTAAAGTGAATGTGACTTCACGTGATTTTATAAGAGAAAAAATACTTGAATGTCTAATGATCCCAATTTGTGAGAATGTAATCAAAGCTTTCTATAAATAGTAAATAATTGTAATAATTACTGAACTTATCAAACACTGATGAGATTTGAACTATATTTATAGAAATAATATGTGTTTGCAGTATAATTCTTTTGAAGCATTTGTATTGTTAATGATATTGAGTATACCTTCAGTAAATGGTTATGAAGCTGACAAATTTAGCCACTACTTTCTCTTTTGAACTTCAAATATATTGAGTACACTCAAAAAATATAATCCATTTCATTGAACTTAATCGTCAATTTGATAAGACTTATCAATTTGTGAAATACTGGTTATCACGAATTGAATCTTATGAAATACTAATGACTCATGATATCATTTGATAAATAAGTGAAAGTCAGTCATTGTCTCTATCATTGAAAGCGTGTCTTGATTAAAATATTATTTAATTGATGTGAATTAAATTGAATTAATAATTTAAATTTTAATCTTATATTACTTATAAACCTTTTTCTAATAACTCTTCAAAATGATTTGATTCTAAACTTGCAATATTTGAATTAATTGACATAAATATATTAATCAAAACATGCTTTCATTGATAGAGACAATGACTGACTTTCATTTATTTATAAAATGACTTATAAGTGATATAAACAAGTCATTAGTTTTTTGTGAGATTCAAGTTGTGATAAACAGTATTTTACAAATTTATAAGTCTTATCAAATTGATTTTTGAGTTCAATTGCATGAAATTTGTTTTTTGACTGTACTTTTAGAGAAAACCTTTATTATGAAGTTCATCAAAGGGTGATTGGAATGTTACAAATAGAGTATCTACTAAATAGCAGGTGACCAGGCGTCCAGGAATGGGCAGGAATGGTCTAGGAATTGACCTTTTTCTTCAAAATACAATGCTTGGTTCCCCTTTGCATTTTATGAAAAATCCTCAGAAATGATCCTTTGGTCCCCCTTTGATTTTTAAAATGCACATCAGTTAACCGGAATGTAACATAACATAACAAAACATAATAAATTTCTGTTTATCGTCCTCTTATACCCACATTAAGGCCGCTAATAGACCGGGGTGTCAAAGACCACCTCCACCCATCGGTTTGCGGAGAGAGTAGACTTACCACCTATTCTTTCTCCCAATCCTGTACAAAAATTATCAAAGAGGAGACCCTTATACATATTTTTGG
>JAQFZT010000110.1:0-40601 GCA_034696325.1 Camisiidae sp. | reverse complement strand
GAGTTGATAATGAACTCAAATTTGATAAATTCAATACTAATCGATCAAAAGGAACAGATATATGAAAACTTCTGTACTTAAAAACGGGCCAAAGGAGGCAAATGTTGTGTCACAAGAGATTTTCCTACATAAATACTAACGTGAATTCAAGAAAAGTCAAGCAATTTTTCGTCAATTGAAAATACAGTATTTTATAAACTCAAAAAATAGTATAAATAATTTGTTTGAAATTGATTTCAACTTTTTCTCAAGAAATTTCTGTACAAATTCCTGGAGACGGTCTTTTGTCATTGAATTTGGTATTTGGTATCGAAGAAAAAAGGAACTTTAAATCATACAAATAAGTTCTGCCTATGAATTATTTTGTTTATTTGAAAAACCATTCTTCAAAATAGCTTCAAAGTTAGCATTATACTGAATAAACCCATTTATTGAGCTTCAAATTAGTTGGAATTCATTAAGTAAGTAAAAAATTCTAAATTTTCACATCATAACTGCTTTCAACTCAGAATATCTAATGAAAATGGATTTCAATTGAAAATATTACAAATTTAATCAACTCAAAAAAACTCTCATGTTTTTGCAAAATAATGAGCTTAAAAAATTTAAATAAAACTTAATTTCAAAATTTGTCTCAAAAGTTTACTCAAACGACTCTTTGTCGAATGTTAAGTTGAGTAAATATAGTGGTTGGAGTTCTCTTTTGCAAAGGAGTTCAATGAAAACTACAAAAGATAGAAAACGTGACTCAAATCTTGATATATATTTTTTCATTTTAGACAGAATTAATCTGAAAATTGTCCTCTGGCTGAAGAGCTCGAGGTTATTCAGCTGCTATTATAGTGATGCGTTCCAGATAGACAGTTGACAGTTTTCTCATGAATTCAACAGAAGACCAAAATCAAAAGGATGACCAATAACAACATTTTGTCTTTTAGATTATCTAATACGGAGACTTTGAGGGAATCCTTAAGAATAAGTAGCACTATAAAGACTATCAAAATAGTAGGTTGTTATGAAATTAGAAAACTATGACTTTTCAAACCTTTCCTAATCATTCTCAGCTGATTGAATCTTATGAAATCAGTTCTAACTCTTTTATCAACTTTTATTGTAAAATTAGCTGAAGTTTCTATTATATTGTTTTGAAATTATTTAACTCGTGGTGAAACAAAACGAGTTTATAACTTTGTAAGCTTAAAATCTTATGAATGTTACACTTGAGACACTATTGTCGCTACATGTTCAATGATCTTATTATATAGGATGTTGCTTTGTAAGTATGTTACAATATAGCGACAATAGTGTCTCAATTGTGAAGAGTGTCAACATTCATAAGACATTAAATTTACATTCTGACCGTTTATTTTTGCTAAAAAATAAAAAATTTCATAGTTTATGAATTTCCATACTATTGGAGCGTTTAATTGCTGCAAAATTGAAAAAAGCATAATTCACACGTCTTTCATCATTTAAATTCGTAATTCATTAACTACTACACAATGAGTTATAAAACTGAGTTAGTCTTGTTCAACGTTTTATTTTCTGTACTGTCAATAAAAAAATTATTTATTTTTTAAAAACGTGTTTATTTATAATTAAAATAAGAAGAATTGTCATATCATAGCAACAATCTGTTCATCTCCAACATATACTACTGTATTATCTGCAGCTTCTATACAATGCATTAAAGAGTTTAACTGTCGTTTAGGTAACTGACTGTGTATTACATCTCAATAATTAACTTAATTAACTCATAGCAGGTCTGAGCTTTTCAATGCATTTGGAATACAAAATGTAAAACTAATCCAAGTTTCTATACAAAGTCATATTTTATTAGTTAAGGCTAAATAAAACTCAATTAGATTAATAACTACATCTGCTTATACTTAATAATAAGCTCATGTATTAATATAATCATTTTGATCTAAATAATTAAAATAAATAATTGTGAAATGAATGTCCTTATAATTAGGAACATTTACATCCCTTGCATCATGTTTTACACTCATACGGGCCAGTTCACCGACAGTCCCTCCACCGACAGCCCCTCCACCGACAGCCCCTCCACCGACAATTTTTTCACAGAACTCGTTAATTAATGTCTCGTTTTTGAACGGTTTAATTGGATCAAACTTTTACTAATGAGAATTTCTTCTAACTCTAAGGGCCTCAGTCTAAAGTAGAAGAATTCAAAAATTTCAGAAACAACCTCTAAAGGACATAAATCTTATTTTTGAAAAAATAATGTGAATTTGTTATGTTTGAACTATAAATTGAACACAATGAAGAGTGAAATTGAGCTCAATTTTATTTGTATTATAGAAACTCCGAATTTGATTAAGTTCATGACGTAGAGCTTGAATATGGAAAAACGTTTCATTAGTAACAAATGGATTTCGAAAAATTTGATTTGATTTTTACCCATCTTATTACATCAGGTTGAGTTGAATTACACGAACAAATATTTTTTGCTGTATTTTTCAGATAAATTACGTCAGAGCATTTTATTTGTGTTTTAATTGAATGTGTATTCAAATGTAATGCAAACCTTTCAAAAATTTATTCTTTTCTTAGTTTTTGTCTTTTTCAGTACAACCTCCGCTTCGCATTTTTAAAAAAATATTTCCTATAATATTCATTGCTAAAAAGTATGCTGTGTTAAAAGAAACCGCATTTTAAAACTGTTGAGAAAAATTCATTTAAACTTAATATCTAAATTGCTTATAATTAGTCTTAGGTGTCATACTTTAAGTACTTACGCTAAAAAGTCAATTTTCAGACCCTACCCCTCGTCGAATACGCACCCGTAAGCATTAATGATATCCCTAACTAGTATATACGCTTAAATGAAACTAATACACCCCTAATAAAGATTAAAACACTCAATTCAAATATAATTCAATTTATTCATTTTTATCCAATTTCTAAAATTATTTATAGTACAAATATCATTATAGCATTTTTTATGAGGGCTGCGGGGAGTTGACGGGATCTTCGGGAGAGTTGACTTAGTCTTCGGTGACAAGTTTCCAAAATTTGCCGCAATATCCAAAGCGTACGTACATCTTTCCTTTACCCCTCCTATTTTTATGCATACGCTTCCGACTGACTCCCTCCCCCTACCTATGCGTAAGTACTAAAAGTATTGCCAAATTTCAAAGATTTACAGATTTAGTGTAATTGGATTTACATTTCATTTTTAAAAATTCTTAACGGTTTTCACACTCTTTCGAAGTTTTAATTTTCAAAAAATTTTAGTAGCCTTCATGAGGGTCATAGCTCAAAGTCGTGAGGTCATAGGTCATAGCTTAAATTTAACTCATATTATTCATTAGAAAAAATTCAGAAATTTTTCAGGTTTTCAGTTGATCTTTTAGTGAATAAAAAATTATTCAGCTGTTCATTGATTTTTTCACAATAAATAAAATGTAATTCTGTAAGAATGATTGTGAAATCTATTTTCTAAATTCTATGAAATTTTAACAGGAAATTATTATTTGTTTGATTTCCGAACTCTTTTTAAGTTAAAAACTATTAAAGTTTTTTTCAACAATTTTTTTATTGGCTTGGATTGTATGCAATTATGTTGACCATACATTTTTAGTGGTAACATTTTTTTGTTGATACAATGAAAATATTTTTCTAGTTTTTGATGACTAACATAGATTTGAGGAAAAATAGTCAAAAAACCAATACTTTCAGCGCTATTAAATTGATATAATAAAAGCATAAAAGCGAATGACTTCTGATAAGTTACAGAAATTCACTATTCACGTAAATATGAATAAAGCAATAACACTTTGGAATTGTAGGAGTGATTTGTTAGTAATGATTATTTTATTATTCATAAATACATCATTCGACTAATAATAACATATAAAAATGGAAAATTTACATCAAACGTGTATAAATTATTATGAGAATGAAACTCAAAGACAACCAAAGAAGAAAGTATTTTTATAAAATTAAAATTTTTCATTTTTTCTATTGAATCAGTTTATTTGATTTGAATCGGTTCTAATGATGTTGATAATCATTTATTTATAAGGATGATAGAGGTGTAAATTACGCGTAATTTACATCCAAAAATATAATTTGCTATATAAAATGTGAATTAAACGTAAATTACTGTAATTTATAGGTGTAATTTACACCTAAAAATTAAATTTATGCGTAAATTAGCAACCTTATTTATTTATTAAAATAAGGAGTCAATTATAAAGCCAATAGTTTTGAACATTTACATAATAGTTATAATGAATAAAGAAAATAGAGAAACAAACAATATATTAAATGATGAAAAACGGTTGAAAATGTCAGACAATACATGTATGAACTTTTAAAATGCAAAAAGCTTCAAATCAAATTGATCCTAATGTTAACCTAACCTAATCCTAATGCTAGTGTAGAATTGAGGAGAGAAGGGTTAAGTCAAAATCCGTTGATCTTCTGCCATGACTTTGACGCCAAACGTAGCGGACGCAAAGCATACGTTTTGATCCCAAAAGTGATGCAAATTCATAAGAGTTTGACAACTCATAATCACTACTCAATACAAAACTCATTAGTACTCAATGCTATTATTCATATACATTGAAATTTGCGTCTTTCCCTTATGTTTCATCTCAATTTATCGCCGCTCAACTTCATAATCCTTATAAGTTATAACCCTCTATGTATACCTTTGTAATCTTGTAAACCATCAAAATGTAAGATTTGAAAGCTATGAAATTATTTAATAATAATTTTTTATCAGGATTTTAATTAGAATAAATAAATCGTACCGTTTTCGCTGATAAACTTGGTTTTTATTAATCTGATATAAACCTTAGACTTTGTTTCAGATTCTAATCGACAATAACTGATCATTTTTTCATCGAATTGGAATTCTTGTCATTTTTAGTGTATTGCTATTTATAGAGAGCTATCAAAGCCAATGAAACATATAATCAAACATATACTGTAGACCTAAAACACAAAGACAATACTAATTTGCTTTGAAATATAACTTTGATCATCAAAAAATACAGTCTTGTGAACTGGAGATCTGCTATCAAAATCCAATTTATGATCGTAACGTTTTCATAACATTTTGAGTGCAGTTTTCAAAACTATACAATATATTACTTATACTATAATAGTTTCATTTTAGTCTTTTGTTTAAAGTAAAGTAAGAGATTTAACTTTTATCTTATTCTTATTTAACTTATCTTTTGAATAAAATTTAGTATTCAGTAATAGAAAAAATCTGAATTCATTTTCCGGGTTTTTCAGCAGTTGAAATAGAGTTTCATGCTTTTGATGGTCAACTCGAGATTATTCCAGTAGTGACTGTGTAATAGAGTAGATTATACGGAGTATATTTGGAAAATCAATTTTTCAACATTTCTTTCAGAATTTGAATGCAAGCGTAGGCGAAACATAATAACTTAATTACCAATATATATATATATCACAAACGAAAACTGGATAACAGAGTTTTGACTCGTTTTCACTAAAATAGTATTGCATGTGTACCTGAAAAAACTGATTAGTATGAAATAGAACTATAGTAAAAGGTGTCAGATGTAATAATAATCATGGCATGCATCGCGTCCTTATTTAATTGATCATCAAAAGTACAAATCCAGCGATAATGTCACAATTTAATGGCAAAAATACGACATTTCAATTTCATATAAAGTGACTTTTGCCTAAAGTCAGCTAATTATTAGCAACTGAAGTGATTAACCGCTTTTTTACTAAAACAATGCATTACAGTAGTTGAGTGGAGCCTACATTTGCGTTACCTTAAAATCATGATCAAAAACGAATTGTTGAAACAAACTTGAAGACAAAAAAATGCTTTCTATTAACTTTAATGAAGTAGTAAAAAATTAATTCCAGGCAACATAATGTCAGACCATAAACTGAGTTTCATCCAAACACACTCTTTCGTACACACTGTTACAGTACGAACTCAACCCAATGCATAATAACCTGATAATAACAACCTGTATTATCATAGTATAGCTATTAGAACGAAACAATGAATGAACTCTTTTGAAATACTGTCCGCATATTTAATATTTTGCTTTATATTTAGCAGATTTTGATTTATTTCATCGATTAAGGTTTTTCATGATATTTTTAGTTAATGACTGTCACAATCCATGTCTTCCAACGAATTATGGAAATATCTCTTAAGCACAGGATCTATTTACACGCGATCAGCCTATAAATGAATAATAACGAAATTCAAATGTCTTGCAATCTTGAATTTTTTATGTTCAAAATACTTAGATTAATGAAATTGATGTTTTCGTGTATTTGAAAATATTATGTATTTTCAAAAGTTATTATAATTGGAAAATATCATTTTAAATAGTATACAGGTATCCAATATTTGTTTGTTATTTTTTCAAAATTTATCATAACATCTATTGAAAATTTATTGAGATTATAATTTATATTATTATTCCAAACTTTATTTGATATTCTTTGGATAAGTTCAAGCCTTGAGGCTAATAAAAAATTCAATGCTTTATGAAAAAAGTAATTTATAATTTTGTTGAACTAATTGTTTGGGCGAAACTACCTGTATATTATGAAGTCGATTGTGGGCTGAGTTTTATGGCATTCAATAATGAAACAGCGAAAGTAAATACAAGGTGTATAAGGTGTAGGAGTATTAGAATACTTTTTCATACCTGTATAATAAGCCTGAACTGTCTTTTGTAGATGTGATAGTCTATTAGTCATAAACTATAAAAGCTTCATAACTATGCGTGAATTGAATTGTTATATAAAATAATCGAGAAATAAATTATGATCTTTTTATATAAATGGTATCAAAATTCAATCAATATTAACATTAATATCGGAGTTATTATAAGAATTTGATCAGTTAGGATAGTAAATAAAATTGATTATCAGAGTTAGAGACAGTTAACACATCATAAATACCAATAATTAATCATTTTATTAAATATCTATAATAATTGATATATAAATAATAGTAATAAATTAATTTTAATAATTTGCGCAGAAATTAGTGCTATGGTCTAAGAATAAATCTATTTTTATTTTGATTTTCTTAATTTTTTGCTAAAATTGAAACAAATATGAATATTGTTTGATAACAACAATACAGACAACAGCCAAATAATTCAAATCTATATTAAAGTTGATCGACAAGGAGATAAGCAAACCATTTAAGTTTCAACAGCCATAAAATTTACTTAATTGTGAGCACTTTTTTGTGTAACGAACAACTCGAGGACTTATAAATGAGTTTATACTGTAATCGAGTTTTTTCAAGACTACTTCTACTGGTATTAAGCATTTACCAGAATCTGTACATCAAATAAACACTTTAATCGCTAATAGACATTGGGAACCGATAATGTAAAACAATAAAATTCAAGCCTCAGATAATTATGTGGTCTTATATAAAGTAATTTTCAAAACATATTATATTCGGCGAAAATATAAGTTCAACTTTTATACAATATCGACAAAAGTGTTTTTTCTTAACTGACAAAAAGTCTCACTCAAAGTCACACATAAAGGATTTTCAGATAGTGTAGAGCGTAAGCAAGTTTGTATGAGCTTGATTTTTATGGCGAGCTTGAGCTTCGAGCTTATAGTAAAAAAATATTACACTATTGCTTCCCCCAATTTTGATTTCCTTTTCTATTCCATCCATTCCATTTCCATTATCTCAGTATTTTAACTCATGGTATGGCTAATGAATTGAAAATTTCAATTACAAGGACTTGCAAATTATGCCTTTTATCAATTTTTGCAACATCTTGAAGTCACAAATCTTCCTAAATTTGCCATTTTATCAAAAGATTACTTTCAAAATCAAAATATTTTTGTTTTTGAATAACTAGGGGGAACAGAAGCTCACAGCTTAAGCTACAGCTTGAGATTAGTTTCTCATTCATGCTTCTTCATGCTCGAGCCCAGTTAGCTTAGCACAGCTCATTCTCAAGCTTAGCTTATGCTTTACACTATTCTCAGCTAAAAATGACAGATTCATTGACTCAAAAATTGATTAATTTCTTGATTGATATCTCGTTTCAAAAAAAAATGATTGAATTATTTAAGAGTGAAATTTATTATTTTAGCGAATTATCCTTTATAAGTCTCCAAATAAGCATCAAATGTACATATAGTGAGCTTCACATTTGAATCAATAGTAAAGGTAAGTGCTCTTAGAGTAACGTAATTGTAATGGTCTTTTCTTTATCCGGTTAACACTCAAGTATACTCTTGTATATCCAGAAGACTTGTATATCAGCTCAATGTGTGTTGAGCTGCCCTTTTTGTAGTTGGGAATCAGATGAGAAATCTTGAGGTTTCTTTAATTACACAGTACAAAGCCTTTACGGAAATATGTGGCGGACATACGATCAAGATATCAATTATTATTAAATTAACTTTTTTTGATGAGGCACGTCATAAGTGACTGGAATGATGTTATTGAACATTAATAAACTATGAGTGAAATGTGTTATAATAGACAGAACTTATTAATTAAACTGAAAATAACGTTTTGATGTCTTATGTGATGTCATGAGCAGAACCACTATTAAGGAAACTTTTTCTAATGATCGAACAAAACTTTAATAAAATTGCTTCATCATTATGGAGCACGAGTTCCGATTGCAGGGACACCTTCACAGCTAGCTGTCGATGTTAGACAGAACTGACAGACACACGTTAATGCTTCTGAATATTCGTAATATTTTAGATCAGGCGCTGATCCCGGATCGCAATGCTTTAGTCGTATTCTACGGATTCTCATCTTGTCCTGAATACATACGGGATGAAACGATCGTTTGTAGGGAAACCTCCAATCGGCGATCTATAAGACAATGTTTAGCATTCTTTTAATTTCATAGTATTACATATTTTATTATCAATTTATCACTTTTCTGTTTAGCTCTCTATTCAATATTAAATCCTATTCTCAAAGTTTAGGTCTGTTCAAAACGTTAAAACTCAAACTCAATATTTATTAACTCAATATTAAGCAATTTAAAGCAAATTTTATTTTCAAATCAAAATTACTGTTTAAAAAATAAATCAAATTCAAAACAAAGGATATTTTTCGCTGCTTTCAAAACAATGAATTTATTTTTCATGAGATTAATAAGTTTCACATTTCAAAGTGTTTGACACTTAATAAAAATTCTTTGTGAATAAAGAGTTGTAGTAAATCCTCCGATAATTGATAACAATTATTATCTAAAGAATGCAATCTATTTTCTCATTGAATTATTTGTGAAAAATATCCTTTGTTTTGAATTTTATATAATTTTTAAACATCAGTTTTGATTTGAAAATAAAATTTGCTTTAAATTCCTTAATATTTCATTAATTAAATATTTAGTTTTAATTTTAACATTTTGAGTTTTGACGTTTTGAACAGGTATCCAACAAATACACTAATAAAAGTATTTTTTACAAGAATGTCAAACACTTTCAATAATTGTTTAAAAGTCTAAATTACTTTTGAAAATCGTTTAAATGCTTTCTCTTTCGTTTGAGTTAATTTAATATAACTTAAAGACAGAACAAAGTAATTTTAAAAATGTGACAATTTTTGATTTTCTGCCTCTAAGTCTTGTTTTTACTTTGAATATTTTATAATTTTAAAACTAATTTTATTCATTGAAAACGATTATAAAAGAAGTTGATCTATATGTAAAAGAGAGGTAAATTATTTGACTTTTGACATTCGTAATGTGCTTTTTGAAGAGTAAGACATTTCAAAGTTTCGAACAACTCTTTAATCTTTAAAATTAAATTCTTCGCATGAAGTTATTCGCGCAACAAAAAAAATATTTAAAAAGTAGTTAAAGTCTTGAATAGCTAGAGGCCGAAAAAAGCAATTTGGAAAAGCATAACTTAGTTTGGATGACTCTGTATAGCTTGTTATTTTACAAGTTTTCCACATTTTGTTGTTCACTAGAACTTGTTAACTCAATCACAAATTAATTTGTAACTCGAATGTTGTTTCTAATGATGTTTTATATTTTAATTTAATTTAATGATAGTGTTTAAGAAAGCATTCAAATAAGTACTAATTATTAGAGTAGAAAAATTTGTAACAAATCCTATAAAAATGCGAACCCAATAAGTATATGATCGACATTACTGAGTCTTATGAGTAAACTCACATCTATTTTCTCTTATTTCAGTCACATTTTAAATTATTCTGCTTTTATTTCCTTTTAGAGCCTGATATTAAAGTGGTTATATCTGAAAAATTATTTCGATTTATAAGTACCGGAATTCCGGTTTGTTATATATATGAATTACATTTTAAATTAGCGTTAGTTCAGAAAACTATAGGACTTTCGTTCTATTCAAACAATGCTCTATAAATATTATTTCCTTAGAAAAAGCTTTAAAATCATATTTCAAAAACGGGTACATTTATTATCTTTGAAGTTCTCATTTTTTGAATGGAAACGTCATTATCTCTTCTATTATTAGTGTTATCGTTGAAAATGTTAACATTGAAAATGGTAAGTATTTTTTATATTTTCCTACACTTTGGTTCAAAACTATGAATATGAGTATGAATTCCATGGTTTTATTGCTAGCAATCAAATATTTTGCTTTTTATGGATCACTAATTTTTAATTTAATCGTATTTATTAATTAAATTTGCTCGAAGTTTTAATAAATGCAAACTATTCTCATAGTTAACATGAACAATATAGTCAATTACAATAATAGTGAGCTGTTGAGTGGATTAATGACTTACGAGCGAGTAATGAGAGTCATTTAATAAAAAGCTTTATTCTAGTATTTGAAGAATGCACGTGAAAATTGACTTGACGTTTAGATTTCTATTTATTAAATTTATATTAAGTCTTGACATTCTTAACACTATCTGATTAAGACTGAATATGCTTTATTCCGACAGTTCGGAAAACATAGGACTTTTCGTATTAAAAGAAAACAAAGATGAATTCAGGTTATAACAAATCTATACACTATTCCTCATTTGTTATGACAACAAGAGCTAAAAAAGTTTGTTCTAATTCATTTGATGCTAAATGTGTTTCTATGTATAACTTATTAAGATATATATGACTTACCTCTCCTGAATCACATCTACCCCAACAAGACATGACTGTAATGTATTCCCAACATTGTTTACCAGATAAATCAGTTCGTGTTGCTTTGAAAGTGTATTCGCGCCGATGGCATTCAAGTGTTGCATGTGCATTGATTAATGGCTTTGATTTATTTATTGTCGGTAATTCATGTGAAAAATAACATGAAAAACAAACCCATAGAATTATCATTAAATAATTGACCCTTAATAACATTATTATGTTATGTCTAGTTTTGAATCTTCAATTAAATTTTCCAGTTTAGCCAAATTGACCGCTCAACTGATCCAATATTGTAATTGAGTTTTTTAAACCTAATAGTATAGGAAATAAAGAATATGCTCTTTAGATAACTTAATAAATAGAATCAAACTTAAGTTGAAATAGTTTAGTAAATATAAAAAAGAAATAAAAAGCTAAGACTCTTAATATGAATGCCATTTCCATTATATATAAAGAAGATGTCGGAAAGAGCAATAAAATTCCTTCGGGATATTCACATCTTTCATTGTTTCGTAACTTTCTGAATTGCAATAACAACTTTCTCTTCAATACTAACTTTATATACAGTATAGGCTTCATATAGACTCATATATTAAATTAGATATATTTCGTTAGACGGTGTTGTGTAACGACTATATGTTTATCAATTTTTACACTTACAAGTTTGTCAATAAGTTTCATTTCACTTAGTCATTCAGCATAGAGATAGAGTTTTCAATTCTCCGTTTGTAAAGAATATTTCTAAATATTAATGGCAAATCCTGTCAACTATTCAATTTTGTTTTCCTCAAATTCTTTACAAATTGTATAACGATTTCGAAGTGACGATAAGTTTCAAAAGAGTTTGAGTTCTTATTGAATTTCATGAATTATTAGTTTTATTGTCTATAGTTGTATGAAGTAACGGGTCTTTACTTCCAACACTTGGTATTGTTTGAATTTATGTAACTTGAGATCAAAATAAAGAATACAAAGTTTTATTGTTTTCGATTGATTTGAAAAGATTTAAATATAAGTACTTCATATAAATTGCAAGTAAAAAAGTTCGAAGTAAATACTTCTGAGGAAATACGTGCTATGGATAGAAAGATAGATAAAACAAAGTAACTTTAGTCTAACTGTAAACCATGAATCAATTCATAAATATTCCAGAATTTTATATGCATTCTAAGAATAGAAACAAAGAGCAAAGTTCTGATTTATTGCAGTTATTGATCATACCATCAATAGATCTTAAGCTCGTGTCTGAAATAATAAAACTCATTCAATAGTATTTGATTAACTAAAGATTTGATTCGTGAGTTTGATTGAAGTCCGATTTATCCAATAAATACTGAATCACATAAACACATACAGTGACACGATATACTGTCTGCTAATGTTATGCTTCTGTATTACTAATAGCTTAATCGTGATAAATAAGAAATTATGGACTTATGGCTAACACGCAATTTCTCTTTTATTTTCATGTTAAATCATGTTATCCTACAAAATATGCAATTTCAAAATATTTTCCATCAAAGCAAACATTACATTTTCATGGGTTATAAGTAAATATTTGTTGGAAATGATGAATTCAAAAAATTTTTCGATTAGTTTTCATTGTTTTGATTTCATGGTATATCAAAACAATTTCAAATACATGAGTGGCCATGAGTTTATGAGGTTCTCCCTATGTTTGGTCATTCTGTAAATTTGAAATATGATGTATTTAATAGTTTAGAACATTTGATGTAAGGCTTCAAGTTTTAGATATTTTTCTTGATAATCAAACAAAAACTTAAACTGTATTGTCACGAAAAAATATTTTAATATTTCTGCGAATTAAATTATTGTTATTAGAATTTTATCATCTTTATAATTGTTTTTATTAATTTGAATGCTCTTTACAAGTATAGAGTCATATTTGATGTTTTATGTTTAATTTTGAAAAAATATTTCAGTTTTGTAAGTGCTAATCCAGAGCGAATTAGATATATTTGAACACTTAGATAATGTAAGAAAGTGTCTTTTACATTGTGTATGCATAGAAACATTGTAAAAGACCTTGTTACCTTGTCTGAGCGTGCAAACATGTTTAATTTGATCTCGATTACACCTACCAATTTTTCATTTCTACTATGTATTCAATTGAGAGATGCGTAAGGCTCATCATTCTGGAAAATCTCAAAAAACAAGGGGGAGGTTTAAAACTCATCGGATTTATACGACAAAATTTTAACGGACGAAATTTGCCGCCAAAATATTTTCAAAAAGAATTTGCCACCAAAAAAAATTTGCCTAAAATTTTCAAAAAGTTACAAACCTACAAATTTCTCTATTTGTGCTTCTATTCCAATTTGGTTCTGAAAAATGCGTTGACATATTTGATTTCTGACTTATTTCTGAGACTTAATGTTCTTTTTATACAGTGTTTATTAGAAAGTTACAAAAAGTTAGAGTAAAAAAGAGTAAATATCAGAAATAAAACAAATATTTGCAAAAAACTTCAAGTTTTATATAGAATTACTTGCTTTCAAACTAATGAGGGATCTCTAAAAATTTCTTGGAGGGATCTGGGGACAGGCCTTACTCATCACTGCCGGTTATTGTGTAAAATCTAAGTGTAAATCACTTAATGAGCTCTGAATTTAAACTATTTTTAAAGCTGATATTTGATTGATAATTGAATGATGCACTGAAGAAAATACAATACAATACAATTGATTTGAGTGTTTTATTTCTGAATGACTTGAATATAAAATCTTAAATTGTATTCAAAACCTGTTCATTCCAACAGATGTTGAAAACTGAAATTATATAAACTAATTATCTTGATACAGTATTAAAAGTTATTATAGGGGATAGAAGTAGATAATAAAGTTGAGTTTTGAATCATCAAAACTCGAAACTTGGGAGTTCTGTTGAAAACTTTGAAATGCGAACATAGAAATTCATATACGGGTAAAAATTATCCTTTTCATCTTACACTAACATGAACTCACAGCTGTATAATAAATATCAAATAAAGGACTCGTTCAGAATTACTTGAATTCTGAAACTGTTTAAATGTTAAACAAATCCTATATTATTGACTCAATATAAAAGAACACTTATTCATGTGAGATGCAAACTGAAAAAGCATTATTAGTTTTTTGCAATGCTTTTTATCTTACAATCTGGTTATTCAGAATGACTTCAATTTATTTATTTGCCATTATTAACATAAAATTTTTGAAAAAGTAAAAAACATTATACAGTAAAGGGAGATAATAAAAAATAAAAAAAGAGCATTAAAATGAAATGTTTGAAACTTTTGAAATGAAAGTTAGAAACTTTGAATTGCAATTGATGCAGAAAATCATTTTAATACTAAATACTGCAAAATTGGTCAAACGAGTTAATGAAGATACGAAAATAGAGATATAATGGTGTGGTCTTTATATTCTTTAACAATACCTCTAATGGGAATATTGGATTTTTATTTCACGAAAGCTCTCGATTTCTATTCATACACAGAATTATCCTCTGATTATTCTAAGCTTATCTAAGGCTTCACTGTCTCAACTAACTATTATCAGATTATGAAAGAGAGCCAACCATTGTTTTTTAATAATTTATGAAACATAATATTCAGATTACATCTCACCGTTAAAACACAGTCCCAAGGCTTCAGTATCGAAAAACTCATTATCCCTGTGGTTCCTGTCCCGAATCTAGAAAACTTAACTTTTAAGAACCCATTTATCCTGAGTTATCCTTAAAATAAACTCAATCTCTTTCATAAAGTCAATTTGTTCGACACTGATTGAGAAATGTTGCTTAAAAAATATTATTAGTTTATAATCTAATTTAAGTAGTTGAGTTTGACTACTTTTTGTTATATCTTTCATCCACTCGTATGCTTTACACCCCTTTCAATGAACCTAAAACACAACCTAACCTAACCTAACCTATGGTTTTACTTATTCTTATTAGTTGGTTTTGTAGGGGGTTTTTCATTAAATCTCATAATAAGTGGGGTGAAAGGTATAACCAAAACTAGTCAAACTCAACAGTATTTGAAATTCCTTTGATATAAGTGAAGAATATTAGGGACATGAATTCAGTGATAAGAAATTTTTCTATTTTGGATACTGAAGCCTTGGGACTAGAACCGTGATTCTAAAACACTGCTGTACTTCTAATCTTCAGGAACAAGATATGTTCAACTCTATCTTTCCAACCGATCTCTTAGAAGTCGAAATAAAAAATAGAATGCAATGCAATCTCTTTTTAATCATATAATATAGTTTCCTATCGGACTCATTAGAATACTTTAATGAATTTTAATTAAAATATTAAGTGAAGAGTAATGTTCTTTATAAGTTAGAAATTCAAAACCTACATTTTTTAAACAGTTATTACTTTGTTTACAATTAATCCAGCAAATAGTGTATGAATTAATGTATTTGGTAATTAAGTCATTCAATATGATTTTCATTTAATAATCACTCATTACTAACGAATACATATTAAATACAGTTAAGAATAGAGACTGAAATGGAAATTTGAGTAATTTTTGCTGTTCTTCATAGCAACATAAGTGAAAACATAACTGTAATGAAAACTAATCAAATGGTTCTCATTTAGTGATTTTCACAGTTGAGCTCAAACATTTAAATTTGAATTTTTCAACTGAAAGTAATTATCGTTCGAATATTTTTATATTGAATGCATTGTTAGCTTACATTAGGTTTCATTGACGTCAATAATAAAGACACTGAAGTCAATAACATTACTTATCAAAATCTATTAGTTATACATTTCAAGAAAGTGTGAAATTCAAGTTTTGAATCTTTAAACACGTCATGACACATGTGTTACGTCAAAGCTTAATCCACTTATAAAATTGATGATCAATGATCAGAATCAAAAGACCGAACCTTTTGCTATACAATAGAGAGGGAAATGAGATCTCATCTCGTGAGACATGCTTTCTAACTAAATAATTTGTACCCAAATCTATAAATATAAGGTCCATATCAAGAAGAATCAAATTCCTCCCCCCCTCCCCTCATAAGACGAGAACAGCTTAAAGTATGAGAAGAATAAATTTTAAAATAATGCAACGCTCGACGAGAGCGATATTCATAAAAACTGAAAATTTCCAGTATTAAGCACTGAGAAGTTGTAGAATATTGGATCAAATATTAACTCTATAAGTCTTTTAGTATACCTGAATAAGATGCATAAGTTATAAGCTATTAGATTATAAATAGGAAGTTATTCAGTCAAACATTGAGTAACATAAGACTAATTTTGTTGGCATCATAAAAATCTCGTTAAAAAGGAATTGAAATTTAAGCTTTTTTAGGCTTCAATTTTAGAGAAAAACTAGAAGGAAAATAAGAAAATTGAATTCAACAAAATTAATGAACATCTTTCCTGTTAGTCAAATGACTATATTATTTATGGCTTCTCAATCGCTTATAAACTATCACATTCTCATTAAAAGACTATCATATGACCATCACTTAACAAACTATTGAGTTTATTACTTTTCGTCTCTTATTTTACTCATATCTTACTTCATTCAATTCAGATAACAACCAATCCATTGAAAAACATAAATATAATTCTGAAAACTTATCGAAAGTCTTTCATATCATTTTCAAAAGAATCTGAAGGCCTTCAAAAAATTGTTTGTGAGGTTTTTTTAGGATAAAAGTCTGAAAAAAACTTGTTTACCGACTTCACTAAATTTTAGTTAACAAGTGTTCGAACAAAACAAGTTTATATATTCGTATTTTATCCGTCCGTCTGTCTGTCATCTCCCCCTTTGATTATAGAAAACGTATTAAATTATTGAAATCCATATTCTTTCTCAAGAATTGATACGAATTTCATTGTTGAAGACTAAATGATGAGTTACAAAATTTCTATATTATTGAAAGCTTTCGTTTAAAAGACTATAAAACTTTGTTTCATTGAATTTTATAGTTTAATCGAGTCTTTAAGGTTTTTATGCAACTTAAAAGTTTCATCTATTTCTCTATCAATGAAAGAAAAATGGTTGACTGCCCTGTATAATGCTATAGAAAAATAATTTTGAATGAATCTTGATTACTTTGCATACTATAAGCTACTTATGCCAAGTTTATTAGCATTGCTTGTTTGAATAGATATGAAAATTTTAAAATTACTCAAGAGTTTAATTTGGTTCTAAAAATGATGAATTTAATAGTTTCTAAATTTGGATTTCAATTCTGAATCCAAGAAATTAAATACTGAATCAGAAACTGAGTCAATCTTGTCCATGAAAAAGTTTTCCTATTCATTAAAAGTTATGAAAAAAGTTAACAAAAAAGAATTCATTTGATATGAAACACTCTAAATTCGTAAGAAAAAGAAAAATTCGTTTAACTTTTCTCAAGATGATGAAATATTTCTGCCATCAAATAAGTTATTTATTAATTGGGTTTTTATTTTTTACAGGTAAATATAACATACAAGAAATCAGAACAACTTTTACAGAGCATTTATTTAGTTTTTATTCATGAATATACTTAATAAACCTCAGATTAGACTTAGGAATTCATAGACTGAGACTAAAATCCTTCTTTCTTTTCTCTGGAGTGCATTTCATTGTCTTATTTCGTTATAATGTAATCTTACATCTTTGTTAGTTAATGTTGGCATTGATCAAAGATTTGTGCACGAGATTGTGGAGTTTAATTTGTAAAAAAAACGTTAACATGTAGGCCTCAATGCTCAAACAAGGCTCTCAGTTATCAATCATTTAGTTCTGAGCACAAGTCACAAAAATTTTCCTCAGATTCAAACTCTTAACTAATCAAAATTTAAGGAAAACTCTATATTAAGAGTAAGAACTTTTTATCACTTAATGTTTAATGGAATAAAATCTTAATTAATAATAAATACAATGTCAATGCATTGAAACTTTTTGTCATCAATTAATTTAGTCTTTTTTTGTTTATCTCTTAAATATTTTTTATTGATTATTGATTAAAAGTAAAGTTTTGACTCTGAATACGAAAAAAATCAAACTTTATCAGTAGATAAGAGTTTGAAATGAACAAAATTTTTGGCTTGAGTTGATATCTTTTAATCGTTGATAACAAAGATAACTTATTTCGCTTTAAAGGCCTACAGTATTTATATGCTAACGTTTTTTAGAAATTAGACTCCTTGTACATATTCATTTTTTAATGTTCGAGTACTAGTTCTTACCAATATATTGAGGCATGTTTTTCAAAAGGAATGCTAACGATTAGGGCTCATAGTATGCATTGATCGATATTCAAATTTCTTGTGCATATATAAACTGATAAGACATTTAATTTTTTGTTTAAAACTTTATAGTTATCTCAAGTTTCAAGAGATAAAGATAAAGACAAAAAATTCATTGAATTAATATTGTAAATCAAATAAAACATTTATTCATTTTCTATTGAAGTTTTCTTTCAAATTAAGTTCTCATCAAATATTGTAATGACGCTATAATGACGATTTCAATTTTCACACATTTTTATGCCCATTCATATGAAAAATTTGATTATCTGTATGAAAATCAAATCTATCTATCATTGAAAATATGAACTGAAATTGAAAATTTCGAAATATTGTACAATTGCATGAATGAAAAGTATAGTAAAAAATGGAAATAACCACTATCAAGGATCAAAACTTGAGTGTGCTTAATGTAACTTTCTCAAAAAGATACTTTGGATTCTAATTTGAATAAATCTTGAAATTTATCTCTTTTTGAATGATGATTCTTTTTAGTTTCAAAGTCATGTCATATAAAGTTCAGATTCAATTGAAATTAAATGGATTTCTAGTGAAATATAATAACAATTTGTTGATTGAATATACTTATCAGCTTAAAGTACATTTTTTAAAGCTTACGTGAGAGTATCATCAGATTCTATCTTAATATTCCTATTGCGACAATTAAACAATAATAATCTATCAAAAAGATTGCTGATTGTATATGAAATATAATGAAAATTATCAATTTTCTACAATTTCACAATAGATAAATCGGTAAGAGGATGATTATCAGTCACTCTATTACCTGCATAGTTCAATGCGAAAAGAGAAGGAATTTTTTAATTTGAGTTAATTGATTCAATTTTGCCTTTCATTGCTTGAAGTTCATAAAAATAGCATTTCTTTCCCATTCAGGTACTGTACAATCAGTTGAAAAAAGATAGGAATTCATCGTTCCGGAAATCAAAGGGTTTGACAACTAATTGACAACAAGTAAGAATACATCTTATGTTTTAAAAAGTTAAAACACGTTTTTATTGCTAGAAAAATATCTCAATTTTGAATATTTATTTATCGCTGGATTTTCTAGGATCTGAAAATATGTTTATGAAACTGATTGTAGAGTTTAGTGCGAAAATAAGTTTACAGGTTTTAGAATGCGTGTAAAAGACACCTTTTTGTATAGCTTACCTTATTTTGTATAGTTATGAAAAATACCTGTAAATGCATTGTTTGTAAACACATTAAATAGTTAAAAGACATTTTTTGCATAGCCTTTGTTTAAACTTATTTTCGCACTAAAGTCTACAATCAGTTTCAAAAACATCTGATCAAAAAACATATGTATACATCACTCCAGATATGATGCGGATTCATAAGGTTTGATAACTCATAGCCACTACTTAATACGTATCATTACTACTCAATACAAAACTCATAACCCCTACTCAATGCTATTACGATTTAAATTTGTATGTTTCATATGAGTTTATCACTGGATTTTCCGGAATCTCTGGATAAGTTTTTTGAACTGATTGTACTCCTTATTACTTGTGGACTTATAACTATTTTATAAAGTAATTTGAGTGTGACTTCTATAAGAACTTGTAAAAATAATTTAGATTGATATTAAAGATCCTTCGATATACTGTACAGAGTAAAATGAGAGCTAAATCACGATTCAATCCCATCATTCATGTTAATTAATTTGAATTAAAGAAATTAATACTTGTAATAGTATATCAAATCTTTAAGTACAGGAGAATTCTGTTTGAATACTTAATTTGATAAAAGTTTTGATTAAAGAAGAAGAAATGACTGTCCAGGGATTGAAACTATAGCAGAGAATTTCTTAAGAATGAGTGATGACTGAAAATGAGTAAAGAGATGGATGAATAAGAATCAATTGGCACTAATGATGCTCTTAAGTGTTCGGATTGTAAAAACAGTTCTGTATAAATCTTGAATAGATTGAACTTCTCATTCAAATTGTTACCGTTTAACTGTGCAATCATAAGAAATGAATGATTTTCCCCCAGTAATTCATGCAAACCTACAATCTTTTATCATCAAAATAATTACACAAAAGCTTTGATTCTTTATGGCCTTTCAATCTTGCAATGCTTGTAAGGCTGATAGAAGAACTCATTCTTTTATAAATTAGCCGAAAAATAGAAGAATAGTATCATTCATGGCTCAAATATCTTTTTCTTGTTCTCTTAGACTGTTTTTCTGTTGAATGTATTGAATATTTGACATAACTTTTACAATTTAGTAAATTTTCATGTACTTCAAAAGCTCTACATTAGCTCAAAATGAGCTCAAATACAGAAACAATTGATTATAAAAGTTAAAAATAATCTTATTTAACATAGAATCATACGTTTGTTTGAACTGAAAGCGTTTGGGTTTCATTGAATGAATATTATTTGGTTTCATTGAATATTCATGAAGCTTATGTGTTAATTCATTCAAAATTATGTTTCGGGAGAACGCTTACAATAATATTGAGTATCATGTATATAACATAATACTAATGATATTTATTCTAAACTTAGATCTATAGGTATAACGCAATCCTATTTCAGTTTTAGAAAGTTCAACAATAAGACCTATAATGATTAGCTCATGATTCAAATTCAATGCAAAACTCAATTCAAATCTTGCACACCTTTTTATGTTGAAATTTAGCTAATCTTATTGGGATTTAAGCATAAAATATGAAAAAATCTCTCAAAAGTTACTTTAAAATGAGAATTAAAGTTATAAATTAAAAGTTTAATGCCATCGAAAAACAGGAAATGAGAAGTTTTTAAAGTACAGAATTATCTGATTTACATTTCTTAACTTCGTCTGAGCTTAACTTCAAACTTTCTTAACTTCAAAAATTGATTGAAATAATTTACTTAAAAAGTATTATTCACTTACTTTGGCTGCAAACGGGTCTTCGCCTTCAATATATTGGAAAAAGTTCTTGATTAGGAAGAGATACTGATGTTTAATTTCTCTTTGAGTTATTATTTATTTCCTTTGAATCATTTTCAAATGTTTTGCAAAACACAGTTTTAGTTTTATTTTAAACCCGATTTCAGATGTTTATTATCGTGTGTCTCATAAAACTAAGAACGAGATGATCTATAGAACTCTAAAAGGTGAAAAAGTATGAGTTAGACTAACATTCTCATTGGTTTACCTGTACTCCCACACAATGTTAAGTCTATCGCAAAGAAAGTTCTCCCAATTTTGTTCCAAAAGGATTCTGTTTTCATCTAGAGTACAATCTGGTGATCGAGAAACATAAGACAAAATTGCTTTTGAGCAATGGCTTAAAAATCGATAGATTGTTACTTCGCTTTATCTAAAGAGGTAGCAAATGGGCCTTCAAATAACTCAATTTTCTGGTCTTCATATTTTTCTATCTCTATTGCACTTCTTAATTGAAATGAATATTTTTCAATGTGCAATAAATTAGCTAAAATTTCAGTCTTTATTAATCAAGAGGCATCTGAACAATAAATTCGAGTTGCCATCAATCATATAAAATACATTTTGTTTTTTAATATTGTAAATGTTTCCTAAATTTTTGTTCAAAGTTTCATTAAAGCTTAACTCTCAGTAATAAATTTTATGCATTCATGATTTAAGGCTCACATTGAAAATTCATTTAAATAAAGATTGATTTAATATTACATTTTTAAAAATGTTTCTGAAGCCTAAGTTTAGTTTTGTTTTTAATTATGTGTTTGTAGTTAAAGGGTTTAATAGACAAAATACTAAATAAATGTTACATTAGAAATAATGCAAGGGTTTTCGTTTTAACAACACCAGACATTTGTAGATAAAAAGTTTTTTATTGATTCACTCCAACTATGCTATTGAGTAAATCTAACATTTACATATATTAGGAAACTTCTATTTTCATGCCATGCAAAAAATTTTGAGTTCAATGATAAATAGAAAGTGATTTTTATTTCTGGCAAAATAAAGAGTGAATAAATGGAAGAAACCCTCTGTATATTCTTTGAATTTAAAACTAATAAATTAGAGTTTTTGTAACATTTTTGGTCACATGAAAAAATAAATAAATACTAAGAGCAATATTAAATTCCGGAAATTTATCTTCTTGTCTGTTATCCCAAAAGAATTTGTTATACTATTTCAATGTTATAAATTCTCTAAAAATTTATTGCTTAACTGATTCATTTGAAAGTTATTTGAAATCTTAATAAATCTTTAGTTTTTTTTGAGTTAAAGTTTTAGTGATTGAGAAATTTGAAAGAAAAGACACTAAATGAAATATATGGAAACCCATAAACTCGAGACTTTCGATTTTTTCGACCCAACCTAATTTCTCATTTCCGGCTTCTCACTAGTCTAGTATGTTATTCGGAATTAATGGTAAAATAGCCTCTATATTTAGAGGGGAAAAAAATAAACCACTATAAGCATAAAATTGAGAAAAATTTTCCAAATTTTATTTATATTGAAATTCTAATTAATAATTGAAATGAAATACAAGACTGAAAAAGCTAATGTCTAAACCTGAATAGATGTAAGAATAATTTGAATTCATCTAAAAGATTTGCCCGATTGATGCGAACTTACATTTAAAATTTATTAAATTTTAATCATTAGATTACATGACGTAAGTCAGAACTCAAAAATCGGAAAAATGTCGAAAATTTTGAGACCTTCGTAGAAATACCTATAATAAAATCGATAGAATCTGAGATGTTTTTTATGAATATTTTTCATTAGTCACGAATATTTCTTATAATACCATAAAAATAGTGGATCATGATAATTATATAAATTAAATTTCAATGTACAGTATATGTGTTTCATAAGCTTTGCCATCAGTCAAATACAAACATAACAAAGATATGCATTACTGCAAATTACTGTCATTAAGAGTGGGATGCATTGCAAAGTCATTATTTAAATTAAAGTTATTTGAAGTACATTTTTCACATACAGTTTATTGTTGAAAATCACGCGTACACTCGAATAAAAATAAGCTAATCATATACTAACTTAAACATATTGAGTATTTAAAGTACGATTCATAATGTTAACCGACCGGACCGGACATATTGAGTATTGTTTTCTGACTATAAAAGAAGAAATTATAAATTAAAACTGAAGTAATTTGAATGAAATGACTTATACTTCGTCTCAAATCATTTGAACAAATTTTAGATTAAAAATTTCAATAGAGACATGTTGTATTCGATTACTATTCTAATTATGAATTATGAATGTGTCTAATTATTATGTAAGTAATCTTGAAATCTTGAAGTAGTTTTTTAACCATCTTATACTGACCTTAACCTAACCTAACCTACAGATAATCCCAAAGCTCAACTTAATTTCATTTAAATTTATTCATTTCACACATCAAAGTAGAATTCAATTTCTTTTAGTTTGATAAATTTGTGATTTTTATTTAATTCAAGATTGAAAATGGGAAAAATTTTTGGAAATTAGTCATTGAGTAGATTGAAAATAGCGTTTGTGAACTTTGAATTGGGACACAACGAAGTGCTCAAATATTATTTATACTTCTTTTCAATTATTTATTATAATGTAATAAACATTTGAATCCCAATGACAATGCTATATCTATAGAAATACCCTCTAGTTTGATAACATTTTGATCCTTACTATAGAACTATTATAAGTTTATTAATTCAATAAAGTGCTAATTATATGAATTCCAATATTTCATGTTCATTACAGTTTATTTGCGTAATAGTTTGAGAAATATTTATGAAAATAATCTGTATCTGAAGTGATAGCTTTGCGAGTACTACATAGTGATAACTATTTTGCTAATTGCATAAAAATTAATTATTTTCATCTAACAATTTGAAGGATCATTACGTGACACCTATTAATAATTAAGTTTAATAATAAAATTACGTAATTTCTCTAATTATGTTTTCTATTCTCAGTTTATATAATTCTTACATTTGTTGTCTTCAAATTGAATGTTATATTGAATTAAGTTAGTCATCAACTTAAACCCACGTATAGTATAGAATATGTGAGAACTTAATTGCATAGCTTATTGATTCAATGAATGCTTAGTGAAAAGAATGTGAATCACGCATCACTTCAATTAAATTTCACTCAATTGAACTGCAAGCAAATAAATCAATATTAAAATAATGTGTTTTGTTGAATAACTTTTTATTTTATTTTAATTTGCTTTGTATCGTAAAGAAAAAGACTTCCAATAAAATAGATAACTATCATATGAACCATTTTTTTGAAAATTTCTGATTCAATCGATAAAAAAATTTCTGATAGACATATCATTTCTGACTTAAAACTCATGTTCAGTTGAGATGAATATTAGACATTTGCAAAGTCACGGAAAAGCTATATCTTTTGATTTATTTATTATTAAAGTTTTGAGATGAAGTTTTCTCATCAAATATTGAATTTTAAATGATGGCATAAACTTTTAAACTTATTTATGCACTTCATATGCACAGAGTATTAACATTCAATTTAGAATATCAAAATGATACAAGAGTTTCAATAATAGGGTATCACGTCAAAATGTCACAACAAAAATGTCGCAAACTATAAAAATATTTCAAATATAAATTTTCAAATTCATATAAGGACTGTATTCAAGAATTGCGACAAATTTGATTTTTTCATAACTTTTGAATTACAAAGAACTTTTTGATGAAAATTTTATATGAAATAAACTAGTTATTAGAGCTCATAATAAATCTAATTGTGAATTGATAACACCCCTCTGTCAGTTGCTATGCTCACTTTAGTCTACTTAACTCTCGTAAAGCTCTGGCAAGTATTAAATATCAAATAAAGAGATAGAATACTGATTTTGATATATTCTTACAAAAAAATAACTATATATTTGTTGTTCTCAAAAAATATTTGATTCAGAATAGTTTTGAGATTTTGAAAAAATTTGATTTTTTCACTCCATTATAAACCCTATAGAGATTTAGAGGCATAGCAGCGGACAGTGAAGTCCTATCAATTCACAATTAGTTATATTTTGAGCTCTAATAATTCATTCATTCATATTTCATGTAAAATTTTAATCAAATAATTCATTGTACTTCAAAAGTTATAAATAGAATAAAATTTGTCGCATTTCTTGAATGCAGTCCTTATATGTTGATATTTTATTTAGAGAGGTTTAATTTAATGGTCGAATAGAAAATCAAACTTTTATTATAAGTTTTCTCCAGAGACCGATAAATAGCTCTGAGAATCTTCCAGGAGTTAATATATGGAATTTATAGCTTAAGTATTTTTATTAACAGTTGTCTCCTCAAAAGTGTCAGGTATCAACTGTAAAGCTTGTAGTAAATTAAGAAATAGTATTTGATAAAAAAATTTTAATTTCTTAACTTCTAAAATTAAAATAAGTAGATATTAATTTTGAAGAATTTTGCATTATATATAGATATTTGATTTTTTGTAATTTGGGATATTTTTAGCACGACATTATTGGCACGACATTATTGTTGCGACATTTTGACGTGGAACTGTATATTTTATATGGAGATGTCTCAAAAAAGTGCTTGATCTCCCCCTTTGATTTTGAATCTCCAGTTTTCAGTAGAAGAAGATCTGGTAACAAAAAATGTTCAACTATAAAGAGTGATAAATGTTGTCTTTTAAATCCAATGTTTTATACTGTGTTTTGTGTTCTGTTAGTTTCAATTCTATATTTCTTAGAATGTAATTGATTTGAAAATTTTACGACTAAACAATTCAAGCATTCATTTCGAGCGCATATAAATCCAATCCGTATTAATGAGATCTTCAGTGAATGGTTTGAAAATTTGACAATTATTGGACTTAATCTTGTTTTGGACTTAAATAAAGTTTTGAATTTGTCTCACAACTGAATCTTAACACATGAATGAATTGATAAGATTGGGGTCAAAGCAATATGAATATAACGTGAAAATGAGTACAGTTCTGATGAACAAGAAGTAAAGCCATTTTTGTGCAATAGCTAAACCGAAATCAATATTTCCTCTACAACAGGGATTTTATGAGAGATTAGTCGATCCATTCATAAGTCCATATCAATCGTTTCTAGAATTTTAATTTATTACAAACATATCAATTCATTAATTATAGTCTGATTTGGTAAAGGAATGCAAACTCTGGGAATTATTGAGTCAATGACTGTAATAATAATTCGGAATGCGGTTTATGATTGATAGGATTGACAGACCTGTGAAATAATCACTAATCTATCGCAAGTTTACTCATAATCAGAGATACTCGTAATAAGTTATGTGATTCATTCGTCGTACAGAATCAATTTCATCCATTCGCATGAGTGATGGACTTTTAATCCTGAGATCATATCCCTTCACACGATTCATACTTCACAGTAGGCGATGACACCTTTTTTGCAAAATGTAGAAAATATTATGTATAAGTTTATATCTCTATCTGTAAGTTATTGTCATGACAACAATAGATATACAGAATAAGCATTAACGAAAATGACAAGAAAGTGAATTTAAGCAATAAAAAGTCAGATCAAAGTAACATTATTTGTCGACAAAGTTAGTTAGTCTTGACATAACACTATTCATCAAATATATTAAGGCAAAAGAATTCTTAGTTTTAAACTTCGTTTCGATAAAACAATAACGAATGTAACTTTTTTCTATATGTATTTCCTTTTTTCTCAAAAATAAACCACTGAATACAAGTCTCGAGTTTTTTCCTCTCAAGGGATTCAATCCATTGGGATTTAAACTGCTTTTTTGTTCTCGGAATACCCCCTGAAATCATTATTTTGTGACTTAAGTTTTTCGTATTGCGAATTCTATGCAATGATATTCTTCTCATGAATTTTTCATTAAATATAACTCAAAGTGCTTTCAAATGTAAAAACTTGAAGCCGAGGGAGAAAGTGAATGAAAATTCTTAAGAATATTCTATTGATGTAATTGAGGGACAAAATACGCAAATGTTACGAGTTTTGTGTATGAGTTGTGCAGTATTTTATATTCGAAATTACTTGAAGTGGATTACAGTGTAATTTTGATAAAAATGATCCTTTACTTGTATTTCCATAAAAGAAACTCATCAGAGAGAACAAACATGAAAAATCCAAAACGTCACGTATTATTTCTTTCTCACATTAAGGAAGTTATGTTTAAGGCTCAAGACTTCTGCCCACACGTCATAAGTAAGTGAAATATAATAAAAACCTGTACTTTGAATCCAAAGGGCATCGGATACAGAATATTTAATTCTCAGGCGAAGGTCTGGTGTCATATTCCTGGCAAAACTGCCACTATTTGCCTGTTTGGAGTTGACTCTTAAGAGTATTTTGAGATAAACAAATAGTGTGATTATAAATTTTCTCTACAATACAATCAATTTTTCATTTTTATTTCAAAGCTTTTCTATATGTCAAACGTGCTCTTTTCAAGTATTCCAATAAGAAAAGAGTACAGTCAAAAAATAAAATCCATGCTCAACAACTTTAGTGTAGTTTTCATAAGACTTGTAATATTGTAAAATAATAATTATCACAGTTTGAATCTTAAGAAAGCTAATCATTAGTTATAAATATTTATGTGAATTAATTCAAAAACTGTTATTTTATACTCAAATAATTTTAAAAAGTTATTAGAGAAAAGTTTATTATAAATAAAAAGTTATAATTTAAAATATTAATTCAATTTAATTCAAATAAATATTCAAATCAAAACATGCTTTCATTTGTCTGATTTTCACTTATTTATAAAATTTTATCATGAGTTACTAGTCATTAGTTTTTAATTAGATTCAAATTGTGATAAATAGTATTTCACAAATTTATAAATCTTATCAAATTGACAATTGAGTTCAATTGCATGGATTTTATTTTTTGAGTGTACATAAGAAATATTTATTTTGTATTTATAACTGAGTTATGACTGAGTAATGAATGTTTTCACTCTAGAAATTTAATTAATTGAACTGAACTTTTCAAACATGAAAAAATTTCAGTATGATTTTGAATTCGTTTATTTATTTAATATTTAATTATAAATAAATTATTAATTTGAACCAATTGTTTTCAATGCAAGATTTAATTTATAAGAAATTTACATGTATAAGAAAAGTTTGAAAGTTTCTCTTCGATAATAAAGAAATACTGTGCGGTCATTAAAAGAAGTATCGATGAAAGAGTTAGACTCATTTGCAATACAACTCCATTGAAAACTCTATTGCAAACGTGTTATACATGAAAGTATATATTTTAAGTTCATCGATATTTCTTTTAATGACCGTATAAAGCCATAAACAGAACTAAACATAAATAAGACCATAAAAATCGAAATTAAAACATTATATAATTTATTCAAAATTATTATTCTTTAATGAAATGCATAAATGCATGGGTTCTTCGTTTGTATATTAATGTTGTAACTAGTTTTCAATATTGTGAACCAACTGGTCTCTAATGAAGTAGTAAAGTATTGGGAAAAAGTATTCACCAAAAGATGCTTTTTTACAAAGCATGGAATGAAATAATTTTGAGTTTTGTAAACATTTGGATTATGGATGAGACTGAACATCATAAAACCAAATTGGAGTTTTTCAAGTTCTAGAACCAAAATAATTCCGAGAACGAAACCAAACCCAATATAAGTATGACTAGTTTCAACATTGACGTATATATTAATCTTGTTAATAATGTTTGAGTTCATTTATCATTTATATGCATAGAATAGAATTTTTAAGGATGAAAACAATATTACTTACCCTATACTGTATTTATAATAACTTAGAAAAGTTAACTTTATTATCTGTTGTCTAATAAACTTTAATTATATACATAAAAATTCGATTGTTTGCACGTTAAATAATCATTATCTTTAAAATTAAACTTTTTAAATATTTTTTCTGACAATATATCAGATAATTGTTCTCAATTAATGCTCTAAATTAACTTAATATTGACTTTTTTAAGACTTTGAAGCTCTGGAAAACTCATGTCAAAACTCTTGTGCTATGAAAGGCTGAGTTATTAGTCTCAAGTGAATCTATAGAAGTTCCGAAGTCTGAAAAGTTGTTCAAAAGGCAGTTTTCTCAATAAACATAAAATAATTGCAGAATTCAACTTTTTATTTGTTCGTTTGTCAAATAATTTCTGAAGCCTTAAGATATCTCACTTATTAAAGTTGTTCATCAACTTCAAGCTCATCTAGAAGTTTATCATTTCAATCATGAACGCTATGACAGAACTCGATCGATAGATAATAGAATTGTATACTATTAGAGTATATCTGCTAGAGTTCAGAAGGATAGCAATCAATGTTTGTTATTTGTCTATAAAAGATGATCAACAGAATTATAATTGAGCTTTTGTTGATTCGAGAAAATCATTTTTACTTCAATATCAAAATGAGCCTTAGAATCAAATCAAATAATCTTAATATTTTACAAACTTCTGCATCACATGACACATCACAATCACGTAAATGTTTTACATTAAATGGAATAATTTGAATAAAGTTTTCAAAAATTACTTTTTATTCAATTTTTATAATTCATATTTTAATGATATTTTAAAAGTTATGTTCCGGAGAATGTCGAGTAAAGAGCTATTCAGAAAGTAAGGACTGAGCGGTATTTTTCCGTAAATTAAAAGGTCAGATCACTCTCAACTTGGTTTCAGCCTTTATTCTGATTGATTACATAATATTTTTTGCTCTCAAACTTATAATTTATGAAAATAATGAATTGTATTTTACAATTCAAATGGCAGTATTAACTTTATTATTTTCACTCTATATTTAAAACATAGTTATAAAAGGAATATTTAACTAACTTTTATAAACAAAAAACTGAGAATTAAGCGCAGTATCTGGTGATAAAATATCACCCGCTCTGATGACTGAGCTTACGTTACCTTTTTATTTATTTTAGATCTTATTTTTACTTTAGATGTTATATAAATGAAATTGAGAACCCTTTAATTAGCTTTTGTATAGATAAGGGTGTAATATTGCTGCAAATCACGCTCATAAATAGTTGAAGTCACGGATACACACTCGTACTTAACCTTAACTTAACTTCAAATGAAAGTCATTCTGAGCGTGATCTAAAGAGAATCAAGATTTCCATCCAAGATATGTTTTCTATAATAATCCCTTTCTTAAAAACTTATCTGAAATCAAACTTCATTTCTAGCATGAATATCAAGTTGAATTTAATGGTTCAGTTAAATAATATGATTCGCACACATTCAACAATTAACTTTGAATAAGTTTATGATTTTTATGAAGTATTTGAGTGGCCTTTGACCTGCATATGCAATCGAAAATTGTATACGTACCACATGTACCACACAAAAGATTCGAAATCTATTTAATTTTCAAGATTAGCCTCGAGTCTTGAGAATTGATGTTTTATTTCAATTCTCCAGAAAGATAGAAACCATGTCTCCAGTTTTCAAGCTTAAGTGATAAATCTGTCACAATCAATCTGTGATAACTAGAAAGCCCTTCATTTTGTAATGAAAATTCTCTCAAATCTCTTCAGTAGTATTAGTTGTCTATTATTTTTGAAATTTCAAATCAAGTCTGTGTTGTTTTTTGATGCATCAAATTTTTCATTTGAGTCATCCTTGCAATAATGCGATGTTATATTCTAACGGAAGCTTATTTTCTACCATATAATCCTTATTCAGTGTTGAGTGAAAGGTTTCCTAATTAGATCTTAATTAAGCTGAAAATTAATATTTTTTCATTGTTAGACATAAGGGCTGAAAGCTTGAAAAACATTTCAAATCGGATTAAAATATAATCCTATTTATATTTTGAAAAAACAATGCAAACTAATTAAATAAGACCCAAACGAATTTGGATAATGATTTGCACGCGATGGTAGATATCTTGTAGAAAAATGCGGGCATGACTGCGTTGAGTCTATAAAGATTTTCCCCCATACTCTTTATGATAAACTTAGTCGTTTCAATTTCATATTCACTTTCAATTTGTTACTTTTACTTCAAAATTCAATTAGAAATAATAAGTTCACAAAATTTGTTGCTCTGTACTTGTTATTACTTTCAGATGAGATAATATAAATTCTTCTAATTTTTGATTCTGAGCTTTAGTAAGAATTATGCATAATATTGGGTACAATACACTTACATTTTAATTCAAAATCAACAAAAATTGACTTTTGTTAGAAATTTGAATTTTAAATGACATTATAAGTTATGTAATCAACCCTTAGGTAAACACAAGTTTGAAATACTAATATCAAAATGATGGGTTTCGTAGTTGATGAAAATTTGTACTTAACAAGTCAAAACATGTTTAACTGAATGAAAGAATTTGATAGTTTCATATATAATCAGAATATAATATAAGTAAATTTGCCTTATGTTTAGTTGTTATTGTTTTCTTAAATCATTCTGATTAAGAAGTGATAAAACTCGTTGAATTCATTTGAGCCTTAATCTAATTAACTAACGAACAAAGCAATTGTTCGTGGAATGAGTTAACTTAGAATATTAGAAGGACGTGATGAAGAAGCGAAAACCGCCACAAAAACAACTGGCTATATATTGGACAAAAGTTTTCAACATCGAAGGCGTAACCATGAAAAAGGAGAGATATATTCCACGAAAACATTTACGATTATTGTTGACGCGCGTGTGCACACAGTTTTAGACTGAATAGCTGTTGCAGAAATGTTTATTTTGGTGCGTTTACAAACTCACCACAGAAACAGTGAAAATAGTTAGCAAAAGAGCAAATTTTGTTGCTATTCAACTTCCAATCTTGTGTTGTGTTCAGGGGTTCAATAGTATTGTTCTTTACAAGCAGTTGCTATTTCATTAGCAATTATTCTCTCCTTCAAAACTTGTAAAATAGATCACAAATCTAGTGATTCATTGAGTAGTTGAATAGAACTGTTATTAATTGGCAAATAATTGATATCTAGAAATGAAAATGTTGCTCCGGGCTTCTCATGTCAATGTGATTGTATTTGTCTTATTCGGTCTTACAAGAGGAGCATATCTTATCGACTTTTCTCATGTTTTTCATCGCAATTTGGCTAATGTTAAAAGAGAAGGTAAGCTTTTCAACTCATCAATCATTTTAATATTCACATAATTAGCTCATAAATTCATTTGGATTTAATTGGCTTTCCAAACTCATTAGTAATAACTTAAGTTTTTCTATAGGCTTTTATAGACATCATCTTAAAAAAAGTTTGAGTAGGATTTAAAAAGAATAAAAGTTGAGCCTCTCAAAAATGTTAGCTCTGCGAAAATAAAGTTCATACTTCTATTTTATAAGAGTGAAAATAAGTTATACTGTAGTTTTATTGTAAGTTAAATCTCCCGAAATGACTCTTTCCTGTAAAAACTGTCCAAACAGTTATAATATTCGCAGACATTGAAAGATTTTATAACTCAATAAAACAGAGTTCATATAAAAGGCTTTTAATTTTAATAAAAATGTTTGCTTTCTTTGCTTTCTCGAAATAAGTTTCTGAGTAATTTTCAAGCATTGGAACTTATGTTATTGAAAACACATTAATTATGAATAATTGAATAATTCGTTGAAAGATGAACGTTACAAAAAATAACTGATGGAGCGTCTGTTGTAAGGCTTGAAGGTTTGTTTTCTATAACATGTATTCAATACATGTGCGGTCACTACAAGTGCGTTCGTTTTTATCTGTATTTGGATAGAAATATGAATAAACATGTGCCCATTACTTCAGTTGCTTCAGAACATTTATGATTTCTTACTGTAACGTTAACTTAAAATCAATTGAACAGAATTATAACAATTCTTTTAAAATTTGATTGTATAAGTTAACATTTGCGGTCATAATTAATGCGTTTTATAATCTTGTCCATGAATATTAGTCCTGAAATAAAAACTAAATAACAAAAATTTGCTGCACTGCGAAGTGTCTAAATTGAAAATGTCTAAAAACCTTAACTCTCAATTCGGTACTGAAGTACTGGAATACTCATTAAATAAGTTTATTATAAATAAATTGAATGATAAACATATCGTGATGTTAAAATGAATTAACAAGTTTGATTGCAACTAATCTTTAAATAGTTTAACCTAACCTTTAACTGACCTAACATTTAACGGCTCAAACCCAAAATTATCCTCTAATCCAACCTGACATGACTCAAATTCTTTTCATTTGACGCATTCAAGTCGGCTTCGATTTCTTTTGGATTTATTCTCTTTTAAATTGGAAAATGGGATAATTATTTTGAGTATTAGTAATTTGGGGAATTGAAAACATGATTAGAATTTTCTCTTGAGAAGTCTAACCGAAATTTGATGTAAATAAATAATATGAATGAAATAGAATTCTAATGCATATTTTATATATTTAATGCAATTTTCATGCAAGTAATTCGAAACATTGGGATCTAACGTATAATTATACAATACTTTTTTCAAGAACTTAAATCATCAGCTATCAGGACATGATGTTATCCAACAAATTTAACTATATCTTACTTTTGAGTCAGCAAATTAATAGTTTCTTGTTTTTTGTCAAGTCAAGTCCAGTACTTCTTTCATGAGATCGATTGTCAGCAAAACTCGAATAATTGAATTTATAGTTTAAAGTTATAAACTTATGCAAAGTTAAGGAATGAGGTCATTAATTAATAATAAAAATTATGTTAACAAATTTTCTGTTTCAAAATTCATGAGAAATAAATTTGAAAAGTCAAAGAAACTTGAAATTTATCAATTAGATAGTTATTGAAGTAGACATTTGGGAAAAATGTTTTTCAAATAAGCTTATTAAAGGTCGATAGAAAAGCCCACTTTTTCTGAATCAAACTTAACAGGAAAACATTTCCCCCAAATGTATACTCTTTTGTTTGCTAAATAAAGCTATAAATATAAGAATATTCTCTTTCCCTTATATAACGTAAGAACAAGAATCGATTAATTCAACAGTTATTTTCTGAAAACCAAAGTTTATTAATAAGTATAACTTGATATTACGCAAAGTAGTAAAATAAGTAGTAAAATAAGTAGTAAAATAAGTAGTTTATGTAACTATTATATAATGAAATATAAGTTAAGACATACAGTATATGTTTTGTCGATCATTTACTTTAATTTTGCTTTCTTTATAATAAAACAATGAAATGACTTTTTCAATAATTTTTTCTATCATACAATCCATGAAATTTAATTTCTCGGGTAATGGAAAAAAATTCAATTTACAGGAAATTAATTGAAGACACTTTGCAAAAAGTTATATTCTATATAACGCTTTGTTTGGTTAAAAAATCAATAAAAGGCGTCCTCTTTGAAAAAAAGGTTAAAATATAATCTTTTTTGAAATTATTTTGCCATTAATCAAATTGAATCTAATAAATTTCGCCACAAACACTTAAATCAATGTCTTATCATTGTTTTAAAACATGTTTTATATTTCTTATTTCAGTTTCGAAACTATTCCATGAGTTTAATCAGTTTAATCTCATAAATACAATTTTGTTTAAATTGTTTTTTTTAATTATGTGATCCATTTTAACCATGTATTCTTGAAAAAAGTTCACAAAACCATTTGATTCCATTCATTATTGTTGACTCATTAAAATGTTTTAAAAAATAAGAATCAGTCTCTGAGGAAACACTATAAGAATCAGTTTTTAATAACTTAGTTAAAAGTCCAAGTTTTCGATCAGGAAAAGTGACTCAAACTCTTCTTTGGCTTAAAGATTAATTCATTAAATTAAACTTCATATATTTTTAATATATATTGTATAATAAATACCTGTATATCAATACATTAATGTAAAATTTTTTATCATTTCATTTCATTAAATTTATTAATGTTTTCCTTTTCTTTGTCATTTCTATTATTATGAGAAATATTTTTCATGAATTCATTTGTGTGAATTGCTTTTCTCATGATTATTACAATATTTTATTCAGCCTCATATGAAATTCAAGTTCATTTCAATGGAAATTTTTGGTTTTTCAAATAATAAAGTTTTATTGATTAGATAAAAGTAACTTTTAATAGTTAAAGCCTGATAAAAATGCTAATAAAAGTTTTCTGTTAAAATGCAGTTAAATTTTCAAAAGCAATTTTCTCCTTTTTTTATATTTTAGTTTTTAGAAAAATACATTTTAGAAGACTATTTTATAACTATTTTGAGGATTTCAACACTAACTTTAGACTGAAAATTATTTCTAATTTTTGAAAGCTAATGATCGAAATGGTCTATTACTTTATGAATTATTGTAGTTTTTCAAATAGAGTTTTCATTTATTTTTATCGAATCATTGATTACTTTGTTTTAATGCGATTTTTGGAATATTATAATAGTAGAAATTAGTTTTTGAACTGACATATTAATCAAAAACGAAATGGATTTGCAGTTATATCTTTTAAAAGTCAGAATGAATGAAACACGCTATTTTAGCATAATTTACCTCAAGCTGGCTATTAGAACATATTGTTCTATTCATATAAATTTTTAATATGATTTGAAACAACAAGACATGAATATGAATTGATCAATAAACTGATGAGATGGGAGCAGGTGTTCAAATTCGCATCGATGCTATACTATAAGAATGGCTATTTAGTAAGCAAATTTGGTAAACGAGGGACAGTTTGTCACATACTCTGACCATTCAGCTATTCATTCATGGCATTTCAACCGAAGCAACTTTTTCCGAACTTATCGAAAATTTTCATAGGCTAAAAGCCCAAAAATACAAAAACAACCCGTTTTAAACTGCTTTGTTATCATTCAATTTATGTTCAAGAAGAAGGAAAAATTTGTTCCCATTCTCTCAGCTTTTGGTTTTTCCCTTTTTATGAGACTTGAAATCTGAAAGTTTATAGCTTTCTTTTTATTTAACTTTTTATGAGTATTATCTTAAATCATAATTTATATCACATTATTTGATAAATTCTGAAACTCAAAATGATAAAATATATCTATGGTTTTTGAAGAAGTTAATGATTTACGCCATTAATGTAGAAAAATTCAATTCTTCATAATTCAAATTTTGAGAATAGATGGATACTTAATTTGAATGAGAACTTTTCACACCATTAGAATAGGTAAGAGTTTATAATAAATTTTCCAATGAATAATATGTTGATAAGTTTAGAATTTGAACGTAAGAAAAGACGAAAATTTGAAATTAGAAACACTGCGGTAGCCTTTGGGCTGACTGGGCAATAGCCTCACCAGAGTTTTTGAATTTTAATCTAAATTTCAATTGTAATATTGAGAATTCACAGCAAACTTCTCTCAATTTGAAGTTTAAGCCCTATAGACATGTTTAACCTCCTTTATAGCCATATTGATTTTTGGCTACGGCACTGATCAGAAAAAGAGACTATAAAAAAGAAATTTTATTCTTATCTCAAGTTCTCAAAGCTGAGATAATCTTAAGGTTTTAAACTTATGATTATAAGAATGCTTAAAATGTAAAAGTTTACAATAAAAGCCACTATTGTTAACATAATTCTTCAAAAATCTTGGACTTGAATTATTTATCAAATATCAGAAAACAAAATCTCTATCAAGTGATTTCAATTTAAATGAAAGACAATGTTCTGAGAATAATGCAAATTTGTTACATCATTTTCATCAACAGTTCGGTATTCTATCGATAATTAGTTTCAAGAATATGAAAAGCATTAAAAGTTTGTTTTCAAAATGACAAAAGAATATTTCCGGGTTTAATGAATCCAAATTTTTGTGATAATGATCCCAAAGTTTTATAATTATTTACTTTGAAAGTTGAAGTGAATTGCAATTTGTATAAAAGCATCTCTGAAAATATGAAATAATTAATTTTTGTCTGTAAGAATTCCCACCAGCGATTTGTCTATTTTTCTTTACTCTCAATTATCTTAAAATGCATGAATTCTATAAAACTAGAAAATTTTACCAAATCATGTTTGCCATTTAGATAGTGTCATGAAAAATAGCTGATTATAACTTAGATATGACACTATTTTTATGACCGGAAAGCATAATATGCTATTAATTCTGAAGAAATCATGATAGAGTACTTTAATTTTACTTAAATTAACTTTTCTGTGTAAACAAGTGATTACATGCATTTATTCCCATAATTTAATAAACAAAAACATAAAAGTTTGCAAATAACATAAATGAAATAATTACTGCATAAAATTTAGTTGAAATTCAATTGAGGCGTTTCAAAGGAACAGTACTTAACTAACTTATCTATTCTTCATAATTAAGTTTGTATATCAAAAAGCAAAGTGCTATTGCGAAACTTAAGTTCTTCCAACTGCGATAACATCGTAACTATAACATCAATTTATTCATTTAACTTAAATCTATTCTTTTATTGAGTCAAATAATTGGCAATCAATTATATTATAGGGCTCATTAAAATTCATTAGAAATTAAAGCTTTCGAGCTTTCAAGTCAAGCCCAACAATCAATTATTGATTCCATAATATATTCATTGACAAAGAGATTTTAAATTTTAATTAATGCGAAACTATTTGCTTTTCATGTAAACCGATGTGTTTTGAATTCTAACTACAGTTACATGTAATTAATTATTTTAGTTTGTATTGTATGAATGTTTTTCTTCCAAATTGATTTATGAACAAAAACATTTTGTAAAAATCAAATGTCCCGAAGAAGTCATGAGTTCGCATAACAATATAATGAAGAATATGCTGTTTTGAATTGATAATTATTATAAATTTTCATTTTTGTAATTCATTACTTGAATTCAAGTCGCATAACTTTTAGTCTATTATTGCATTTGTAGCTATGAAAAGGCTATAATTTGAACAATAGCTGACTTTTATTAATATTAATCAACTATTGTATTCTAATCACACCATCCAGTATTGCATTAAATAGCACTTTGTTTAATGCAATCATAATTCATAAGCATTTGCATAGAAATGTGAAGTTTCTGTTATCTTTAAGGTTTCATAAAAGAGATCCAATTTATAAAATTATCATTTGATTTTCAGATAAGTTGTAAGTGCACTCTATAAATTTTTAGTCAGGTAAGGATAGGATCAAATAAATATATACCTGTTTTTAAGAGATTAAAATAAGCCTAAATAGTGAGCAAAAAATGGTAAAAATTAAGATTTTTTTACTGCCTCCAAGATTTTGATGCTAAATTGGTGCCAATTTTATCTTTATCTTCTCCTCTATCTCTCTATATATCACTTATGAATTATATGGAAATTAACAAATCATTTAATTTAATTTTTCTGCAACGTTTGCATTTGCCATACAGTGTGTAACAGAAGTATGGAATCATTTATATGCCTAACTTGAAAATACACAAGTTTGATAATTCCATATTCCTGTCACACACTTGTCAAATCTGGTCAATTATGATATCAATCGACTCAATCTAATTATTACTTAAGTTTCATCTGTGATTTCTGTAATATCCCATTTAATAGACATTTCATTTCATAGACAAATCTTTAGCTAATGGAGATTCTGGTGGTGGGTAAGGAGGGTATGGATGACATCAACAAGAAGCTTCATTACCTCCTTATCCTCCATACACTCCTTAACCTCTATACCATCCTTAACCTCCATAACATGATTAACCACCAGAATCTCCATTAATTGAAAACTCTATCAAATAAAATGTCTATAAAATGAATGTCTATTAAATGATTTTTGCATAACTATTTGGAACTGATTGTACAGCTAATTTCAAAGAGATATTTGGAAGAATTACTTCCATTTCTCAATAGTATGCAAAATTGAATAATGTTTTTTCAGTAATGAGAAAATTCATAATTTTTCAATATTATAAAACTTCTCAATGAAGTCATGACAGATGGACAGGCAGAATGTACAGAAATCTACTGTATAAACTAGTTAAAAATAATTAGAGTTGAAGTCTTGTTTTGCTGTTAAGTATGAATTGAATTAAGAAATAAGTCAACTCTCAATATGATTAGAATAAAGAGAAATGACTTTGCAAGATATGAAGCTCATGTGTAACATAATTTAATTAACTCATGCATTCAAGTTATACTCTCAGCTGTGAATGTCATGTCAAAACTTAGATCTATCAGATCAGTACCACTTTTAAAGTTCATATGATTTGAAAATAGTGATTAAATTGTGCGTTATATCACACATAATAATTACATGATCGGATTATATCACATAATAACTTATGAGGAGCGCATCTAAGGATGATAAATACATAAGAAAAGTTGATCCTATCATAAGACTTTTCGCAGCTCACAATAGTTTTGGAGGAGATTTTTAAATAAATTATCACAAAGAAAGAAACCCTGTCTAATGTTCTGGATTGAAGAACACTCTATTGGGAACTATATCCAGCCTTCAATGTAATAATACAAGATAGCATTGTACTAGAATGTCAATTCAAGACTCAAATAATTATGATCGATATTACAGTGTTCAAGATTATTGCAACCATAAAAAACTTCTATACATTAAATTTATTATATTTCTTCAAATACAATAATCTTTTATTATTTAGTTATTGAGTTTGCAAAAAATATAGGCTTTACAAACTTTTCTAACAATTCAGCACATTTTCTTAAGTTTTCGTCAAAATAATCTTTAAAATCGATCACTTTTTCAATTCCTATCAAGATTTTTCTCGTACCAATAGTTAGATTTTGTGCTCTTGAAAAAGAAAATCCGTATCTTTTGAAATCTATATTTTTGGATCTTATTTTGCACTTTAAGAACATTTGAAAAGCTTGGGATGATGTTATTTTCAAAAATAATTGGTATACTGCAGGTCTTATAGACCACAGTTTCAAAGCAAAGTTCAAATATACAGAAAATATTAATATAAATTCAAACAAAAATTCTCATGAATGAAACTTTTATATGATTTTGGAAATAAGTTAATTGTTTATAAAGGAAAAAGAAAACCTTATAATCATAGACTAAACTCTATTCCAATTTTGAAATAAAAACCCATTGGATATGAATGTATATTGAAGTTGAGTTTCAAATTATTATATCATTCCTTTGGGAAAATATCAATTGATAACGAAGTAGTAAATATTATTGAAGATATAATGAGTTGAATTATAACGACAATTGAACTTTTGCTCATTTGGGGTTTCTTAGAAAATTGAAATAGAGTTCAGTCTATATTCATAAGGCCTTTATAAGCAATTAACTTATTTCTGAAATCATATATAAAG